>JAPZDX010000015.1:12037748-12052643 GCA_029783625.1 Naso annulatus | reverse complement strand
GAATGAACAGTAAAATTAATTGTTATGTGCAGCCCTGAAGGAATAACAGTCCCTGCAAATTTTAATTTGCAAAACAAATTATTCATATAGACATGACATTTTTTGTCCCTTCCACTGCTGCATTTTACTAATTTGAGTCTACGAATGTCTTCATATTAATTATCTCGCTAAAGTAAAAAAGTGACCCTGTAAAGTGGACCATCATCCTATAAAACTGACACACAGCTACTTAGTGTTTATTAGAAATATACAATTAGTTCATTCATGACACAAGTCTGAGCTGGCAGAATAATCAAAAAGCAATTTGAATCATTATGTTTAGAGCACATTTATATTAATATGCATATCCATATGTGATATTATTAACTCAGGAAACAACACTCGATGCTCGCCAGCAAACACTTTATCTACTGATTTTAATTTACTGTACTGTGGTGTGGTGTGAGTCACAAACACTCGCGTTGGCTTCCTCCGTGCATTCATTATCTTCGTTTCAAGCAGCTGTAAAGTAGATTTTTTATAACTGATCACTAACAAGCCAATGGTACTGCTGTTTACCATTTGAAATAAGCCTTATTTAAAACTTAACCTACTTCATCTAACTAACCAGGGCTGCTATAACAGATAAAGTAACACCTTTAAAAAATTTTCTCAACAAATAAGCTTAAATGGGCCAAATTATGTTCTAGTAATCTCAATATTTAAGAAAACAGACTTGTTATGTTGACTAAAATGAAGTTTTTTGTGATAAAAAACAATCTGTTCTCAGGCTGCACATTAATTAAGTATTTAGCAGTGGAGATGCTGATGTTTCGGCTGTGAGGTTTCCTCAGAGCCAGAAGTAACTTGGTCATCAGTCAGTTGTTCTGTCTGACTGCTGTGTGTGCGGCAGAGTCTCTTGTTGCTGAGGACTGGGAGTCTAAGTGAGTGTTTAGAAGTGGAGGCATGGCACAGTTTGCTATTGATAGAAGCACCAATACACCTAAAAGCATGCTAGGCACAACAAACTGGCATATGAGGCTCTTGAGTGTGTTCTTGTCTGATTAATTGCTTGCCTGATGACAGAAAACAAAGCCAGCATATAATTCACGATCGATTTGTGTTTACTAGAAAGTAGGATGGAAGCAGAAAATATGGCTTCTTAAATGATGCGTGGTGACATATCAGGCGTGTGCAGCTGTCAGTCAGTGCAGTGCAGCAGAGAGTGGTGCTTTTACCATGGAAACAGTGTGTTTATTTGAATGGTCCATTCCAGCTATTTTTTTGGTTTAACTGTCTGAAAAAGAAAAAAATTCTAAAAAGATTGTAGTCCTTGTATGTGACCTTCCTCTCCACTACTAACAAATTTTCAATGAATTGTTGGCTAAAACTCCCAGTGTGTCATTTAAAGATACATTCATGGCTTCTTTTATCTCTGATAGCATGTTTACTGCAATAATAGAGTGAGAATTCCCCTTAATGTGTACAAAGATATATGTTGTATATTAAAAACAAATTATGTAGAAAACGGTATCTACAGTAGTTAAGGGGATATTCCAGAATTTTTGACGTAGGGCCTCATTTTCAACTTACCTGCTCATATTGATAGAGACCATTATCAACTCGTTTGATGCAGTACGGAGTTTGGATGGCTTGTCGTTTCGCCGCTAATGCCAGTGCAAGTCAGTAAGAATTTTTCCATTAATTATGATGCAGATTTTAAGCAAACTTTTGATATCTTGCAAAACAGAAAATGCGAATTAAGAGTGTTTCCAATGACTGGTCTGGTGACCAGTTTGGTAAGAAGATGGCGGTATAGACTACATTACACATCACTGTAATAAACCGTAGAAGAAGAGGTTGCACACTGGAAACAAAAAATGGTAGCCATCTGTTGCTGTTCTCCTTCTTTAATTGCTGTTATGTTCCTCGGATAGGGAAAAATCGAGTGTTCGTAGAACAGTTTTAGAAGTCAAACTATGGCTAAATTTCTTCAATTTGTGGCTCTTTTTAGCATTAACAGCAACAGGAAGCAAGAGTTCGGCAGCTTCCTGTCACTGTTAACCCTAACCAGAGCCACAAATTAAAGAAATTCAGTCGTAGTTTGACTTCTAAGTTATTCTACAAGCACTCACATGCACCTCAATAGACTGTCGTCATATTCGACTTGCTTTAGGTACACTGCAGAGTGTTAAATCTGAGCTTGGAAGTGGCTACTGTTGGCTTGCTACTGGTGCCATTGACGTACGCTAGCATTAGCATTAGCAGCAAAACTCCAAACTCCATACTGCCTGCAATGAGCTGATAGTGGTCTTTATCAACAGGAGAATAACTGGGTTGGTCGAAAACGAGGCCCTCTGTCAAAAATCAAACATTACATGAATACACATATAGTTCACATTAAACATTGACAATCTTGTTTGTCAGTAAGGACAGTTTGCTTTGTCTCCATCTGCAAGTAAACACACACCAGTGTATCAATATAAAGCATCAATAAAAATGGATCATGCAACACAACAGCTGACTCTTTCAGTAAATGTTGACTCACAGCAGTGGGAGTTTTTTCTATGCCGTCATGTTTGAATAACATGTCATGTCCTTCAGCATATCCACTTATGAATTTCCGATGTAGCGAACAGCCACTTTGAAACATACTTCCCCAGAGAGAGCTGTTTGCTGAAACTCACCCGTGATAGCAGACTAAACGCCCTTGAAAGAGAAAATACTCAACGCTGCTTTGTCTTCACATAAGGAATAGTCACCTGAATTCACCATGACGGATTATTTAACCAAAAAAAACCAAAAACAAAACAGTGAACACACACAGAAATGACGGCATTGCCTTTAAAGCAAAGGAGGATGAATGTGATGCATTAGAGCTGAAGGTTCACAAAGACCTCGACTGAAAAGGCAGTGCATAATTGAGTGACGGCAGCAGAGTCTAAAAAAGAAGCTCACTTTGTTATTTGCCAAGGTAGCATCTTTTCATCAAGGCAGAGAAGCAGCATGCCCTCCAGAGAGTCGGGAATAATGTACTGTCTTTATTAGGAAGATGGCTTTCATTCGCTCTCTGAATGCCAGGGTCATGATAAAGTGTTGTTTGAATAAGTTCAACGAGCTTGATTGACCGCTCCGTATTCAGACATATGGTACTTCAAAAGAAACACAACATGCCTTATGCCCATCAGCCCAGTTTTGGCCTCAATTTTGTTAGCAGGACGTTTTTGGCTTCTCTTAGAAAATGTAATTTTAAACTCATCTAAACCTGCTGAAAGCCTCTCACAAAAAAGCACATCTTTTGAACCTGTGCTTTCTTTCTCTGTGCTTATACGGCATAACTTGACATGGACGGGTAAAAATCAATGCACATTGTGCTTAATGGCAGAAAACCCAATGCGGCAAAAACAAAACCATCAGCTAGCTAGCTCCCAAATCAATTTATTGCTGTCTACCATGTGATTCAGTGTTGGTGTCATTGAGTTTTTCCATGTTATCTGTGGGAAACAAATGCCTCTCTGAGGAAACATCCCGCTTTGTCTCTAAAGGCTTTAACTTGTGCGGAGATAGGAAAACAATGAGCATACAGAAATCACACATTTGTGTTAATCTTTTGAAATTGCTAGTGTAGTCTGCAGGCTAGCATCCCAAAGGAGATCCACACTTATTAAAAAACACAAAAGAGAGGAGTTTCAGCTCCGAGGGAAATGACAGACTCTCATAACTGTCATGCATACTCAGAAAGCAACAAGCACTTTCCCCTTATTTTCCTTCTTGAATCATCCTCATTACCATATGCAAATGAGCGGCATGTATTAACATCTGGGGCGGCTAACGACTGGGATGTTTGGGATGATTGGTTTGGATTGAGTTAACGGTGCCTCATTTGATTGTGGTTCTATGGGACAGCGTCAGTCGAGTCCAGGAGGAGCATTGTCGGAAAAGATGGATTACAGTTCTGGATGAGCGAGATCATTTTCTTGTGCTGCTTCGAGAGATCCAGCAGAGAAATTGGGTGGAGTGAATGCTTCGTCATATTGCACTCATCCGCAGTGAAAGCCAGTCAGGATTGGATCAGCTTAACAGATTTGGGTATCAAAATCAGTCTTTGGTGTTAAGCAGTGTGGATTTCTTTTTATAGAAGCCTTATTGTAGAATATGATTGAGGATTCTGACAAACAGATGAATACTGTCTGCATTCTCTATTACTTCTTTTTGTCCCAATAGTAAAGAATTGTTAAATATCACAGCTACTCCTTGTCATGTGAGATGCTCTTGTACGTCAAGACACCTTATGTCTGCTGTAGGTATGGAGAGGATGAAATGCAAACAAGGTTAAAGTGTGTTGCAGCCTATTTAACTGCTGGCCCAAATGTCCTTGGCTGAGATTTTAATCCTCAAACAAAATAAATGTAACTGCAATCAGGTAGTGTTAGTGTGTGGACTCTACTCTTTATGTTTGTTCAGTCCCACACCTAATATTTACTTTTGGGATGTGTGTGCTTTTTTCTCTTTTTCTACTGAAAATTAAAAAAAAACATTTTTTTTAGAACTCAGATATAAGACTTGAGCATAACAGTGCACTGCAGAATATGTTTACCAGCTGTTGAAATGCTATCCCCGTCAAAAGTTTACTTGTTAAACCTGAGGAAACAACTTCAGGTATGTAGTCTGTACAATAACTGCGAGTAGTTATATTAAATAAAGTAAGGAAGGCATTGTCTACCTCCTGTTTGAAAACATTTGTCAGAAATTTAGAAAAGTAATCAAAAAGTAGTCAAATGTAATAAGTTACATTACTTTGGTAAAGTAATGGAAATAGTTCTATTGCTCATTACATCTGAAATAGGGTAACTAGTAACCTGTAACTTATTACATTTCCAAAGTAACCTTCCCAACTCTGGCTGCCACTGATTTTTTAATGGTTGAATGAGAGACAGATGGTCTAATTGATATAAATGTCACTATTTATCGTCAGTCTTAACTCCACTTTGTGTCTAGCTAAATAGCAAACATTAGCATGCTGACATGCTAAAGTAAAACGCTGAATGAAGTTCTGCCCATGTGAAGAAATGTGGCTTTAGAAACTAACCCGTGGATCAACAAGAATAATCAGTCAGGCTTTGGGACTTGACCTTTGCACATGCAAAAAACAAATCAGCTTTCCTATACATGCTGCAACATACATCATACATGCTAAACATCAGCCAGTTAGCATTGTAATTCTGAGCATGTTAGCATAGCTAACAAGCTGACGTTAACTGTGGCATGAGAATTGGTGGGAAGCAACTCCACTGCAGCTGTTTGTTCCAGCTCGTTTTTTGTTGTTGGTGGTGTTTTTTGTTTTTTTGTTTGTTTTTTTGTTTGTTTGTTGTCACTCTCTCTTTTAGATCCAGTTTGAAGCGATAAGAGACAGTTGCAGGGAAAGTTGCAGCGGAGTAAACTGGTCCGTCTCAGCTCGAGCTTGAGCCGTACCTCATACTCATACCTCATACTAGCGTCATGTCCAGGGGATGCACTCATACAACAAGCTGCTCACACTTCTGAAACAGGAATTAGGAAGTAGCAAATGTCTCATGTATTTGTTTGATTTATGAGGTAAACCATTAATCAGCCATTAATTGTCTAGAAATTGTATGATATTTGAGTAATGAATACATCGACTCATCATTTCGGCATTCATGTATTTGACACTCATTTCAGCAAGGGGAGGATTTGATAAAACTGAGCTATACTTGAACTTAAGCTTTTCTCCAAACAAAGAACCGATTCAATCCAGGAAGGCGCAACCAAGTCTTCTGTGGCATTACAATCCTTAAGTAAAAACTCAGCACACCGTTCAAAATATCTTTTGTTGATGTACCTTGCATTTCTGGTGGATATTTGAAAGCAGCTTAAAGGCTCTATGGGCACAGACACACATTGTGAATCCAAGCACAATAATTTGCATGTCTGAGCTCAGCCAGTGCGGATGAGTCTGCTCAACCCAGTGGAGCCTGAGCTCTATAAAGAGTCTTTCCAACGCTGCTTTTCATCCACCAAGTCCTCACTGACTTACCATCTTACACATTAACACTGCTTGACCGTGGAACCTTTGTTTACTGCTGTTTGTCAAAATCTGTCAGTAACAAATCTTAATGCAAATTTATTAGTTTGTAGACACTTTTCTCTAATTACTTTTAAGAGTTTAAAGAGATATTACAACTCTTCTTTTCTTTTTGTTGTTTGCCTCCCTCCCAAGTTCCAGACGAGAAAGTAGATACCAATCTTTCAACTGTGTGTGCAGTAACAAGGAAGAGATGGAAAATGCTAATTAGCTTAGCTCAAATACTGGTAGTCAATAGGAAGTGCTAGCCTGCCTCCACCTAAAGTCATCAGATAAACTTTCCAACAACTCTAAAAGGTCCTGTGTACTTGTTGTGACTTGTTTGTTTTC
This sequence comes from Naso annulatus, assembly GCA_029783625.1. Taxonomy (NCBI): domain Eukaryota; kingdom Metazoa; phylum Chordata; class Actinopteri; order Acanthuriformes; family Acanthuridae; genus Naso; species Naso annulatus. The sequence goes on along the minus strand of JAPZDX010000015.1, from coordinate 12,046,231 downwards.
TACATTATGTTATTTTTAGACTCAGATTAGAACTTTATGTAGTACTTTATGTATTTCTTCTTTTGCTGCTGTTTACTGTTACGTTACGGTCAAGGTTACTTCCGGGATGTATTTGATTCTAAAATTCCATAAAGTGCTAATATGAGTCTAAAAATGACACAACGTGGTAAATAAACCAGTCAAAACAAGCACACAGGACCGTTTAGAGTTGTTGGAAAGTTTTTCTGACAACTTTAGGCAGAGGCAGGCTAGCACTTCCCATTGACTACCAGTATTTGAACTAAGCTAATTAGCGGTGGGGGAGCTCTGCCTGTCTTTTCCTTGTTACTGCACGCACATTTGAAAGAATGGTATCTATCTTCTTGTCTGGAACTTGAATGGGAAGCACATAAAAAAAAAGTTGGCATGTCCATTTAATAATCTAAATTCAGAGTTGTATCAGTGAGAGAGGAGGCACTGAGGATGGAGCTGTGGCGATCGTAACCCTGTCAAAGTCACACTCCTCTGAATGTCACTGTCTGTGTTCATTTGCTCTATTTTCTACACAGACCCTCCACCAGGGAGTTGCTCCACATTTTATTCTTAGCATTTATTCTCTCCAGGCTCCAGCAATGATGTTCTTGATGTGAGAATACCAAAAGTTCACGGTTCATCTGTCACACACATCGACCTCGGACCACCCACCGTGTATCCCCTACCTCCCCTTTTATGTCAGTGGACTCCAAATTCCCCACTGTACAGAAATGCATGCTAGTCATATCAAAGATACAGTATAATCATGCATGGCAGAAATTGTGCTGTTCATGACTAAAACACACCTACATCTGTTCCTGCTCTGTCATCCTCATACATACACACACAGACACACACAGACACACACACACACACACACACTTGAGGCCGCCCCATGATGTGTGCTGCAGGTCTGTGAAGTGAGTCCATGCTAAGAAAAGCTCCTGCATCCATTGATTTCTCCGATCTGTTTTCCTTTCTAGCTCATCCCCACCACTGAGTGCACCGCTATTTCCTTCAGGGTGTCATGGTGACATGTGAAATCACATGTGGCGTTGCTGACGTTGTGTGTTCTAGACAGATTACCAGTCCTGAAATAGATCAACCTTTTTGTATTTCTCTCCCCCATCACCCCTTCATTCCCATTTATCTAATGTATTTGTCTCACTGTCTTACTGTCTCCCACTCTGGGCTGTTTTCGCTCTCAAATAAGATGGATTACAGCAACGCTGGGTGAGATTGTGTGGAATTATGGATTTGTATCAAAGGTCATGATCATCTTATGTCTTCTAGGGATTAAATGCAGTATTGCAAGTCTGTGGGGACAACAATGAGGGGGATAAAAGGAACAGCACTGGAAATCTGACCCAGACTGGCCTGTTATATCTGATCCACACATACTCACATACATAATATATACATACAGAACATTAAAGAAGGTGTCATTCATTTCTTTAATCAGTGGTTATTGTAGCTTTACAATGTGTAAGACAATGTTTAGGGTTTAAAAGTTGCAACAGATGTCTATATAAATGTTAAAACATAATTTTCTAAATCTTCATAAATGAGTCACAGTACAAAAAAAGTGCAGTACAATGCTCTACATCATAATTATGACGAACCCCGCAGTCCTGCTGATGTCACCGCCGACAGAAGATGGCTGAAAACAACTGAGGAGCATGTGCACTCGGGTATCTGGGCAATTAAATCGAAGGCAACTGGACATTACTAAGTCCAGTTGTCTTTGATTTAACTGCCCAGATAACTGACCTGGACGAATGAGAACATTCACAGACAACTTGTGCACTCGGGTTTTCCATTGAAAAATGCAATCAACGCTTGTTTTAAACGACGGGAAACTCACAAACTCACAAACGGCTGTTTCGGGTCATATGCTGTTGTTAAACTTCATGTTTCGGTGTTGGAACATGAGAGGACACCACTAAACATTCAGTGAGTTTCATGTCTTTTAAAACATTTTTAGTATTTTAAACATGTTAAACTACACAAATCATTGTAAATACCAAAGTTGGTTAGAGCAGACAGCCAAATATATATCAAAATATGCAAATAATTACAAAGGAAACTTATTTATATTTATTTATTTTAATTTATAAATAATAACATTTACTGTTGATAGAAATTTCAACTGTCATCAAAGTAACGTGAAGTTGTCTTGCAAAAGTCATCGTGGGACATCACAGTTACACAGAGTGTGTCTTAGACCTCTGGCCTGTTAGGACACCACAGTTATTAACATCTGAAGTTGTGAAATTTTGTTCCACTGTCCGTCTCAAGGAGAACGGGAGAGACATGAGAACCAAAGTGTCTAAATGGAGAGGCGTAAAAACCTAGAGAATGGGGACAGAGTTGAAGCTGAAGTGCTTGGCACTCTGACAGCTGGTATTGTCAACTTGGAGACACTCTGTCCCACCTGCCTTCACTCTGCCAAGGAAAACTAATTACCAGCATGTCAGATCTGTAGCCAGCAACAGCTCCTGCCTTAGCTAATGTAACACCCTGTCTTCATCGCAGAACAATGCCTGAAATGTGTTGTCGTCCTGGCAGAACACACGTGTGAATGGAAAACATTTATTATTGAGCTCATTCAGACTCAGAGGAGAATTCAGTTTCGTAATGTGACATTTAATTGAGTCACACTTGTACTTTCTGCCGTTTGGTTGCTGTGATTCCTGACTGACAGCCTGAAAGTAAAAAATGAAACGATTGCTGTTATGTAATACTGAAATGAATGTGTGAAGCAAGTCTCTCTGTCAGATGAAATGCCAAGGCAAAAGGGGTCGCTGACTCACGTTGCTGCTTTGAGGTTAAATTTACTATCTCACTGCTCATGATTATGAAATTCCATTTCATCAAATAAAACAGAGGACACTCATAATACTGCTTTGATTCACAAAATTATTTAATCCCCTGCAAATGGCCTTGTGTGCACACACTCGCTGACACGCACATGGAAAGTATCCAGGTTTTACCTCTAAGTTGCTCTTTTATGCAACAGTCTTTCTGTTATTTATGCCTTATGAGGAGTGGACCTTGTAGGACAAGATGTTAAATTGTACACATCTTCTATTATTATTAATTTCTTGTTGCTTGTATTTCTGTGGCTACTCAGTAGAATTAGAAATAGTGTTTTTCTTCCTGCATTGAGTTCTCATCTATAATATGAAGTGTTGGCTAACAACAGACAGCATCATATCTGATTCTGGCTGAAATACAGTGATCCACTTCAATACTGAAGAATAAAAACAATAATTCAAACTGATCATCACTGACCACTGACATCTGGCCCTCAAGAGGTGTCAGCATGATAGCAGCTTCAACTCCAACGTCAGATCACTTCTGCTGTATGGATGCGAGGCACTGAGGAGGACGCAGCAGAGGATGCAGACTTTCATCAGCACCTTTCTGAGGTGCATCTGACAAGATCAACAACGAAGATCTGTGGCAACGGGCTGAACAGGAACCAGAGACCAAGCGGATTCTGCTGTGGGACTGACTGGATCGGATACACTCTCAGGAAACTGGCATACAACGTCACACCAAGCTCTGACCTGAAACCTGCAGGGGAAAACAAAGAGGGGCCGGCCCCTCAACAGCTGGAGATGGGACACTGACACAGAAATCAAGACACAAGGCACCAGCGGGAGTGAAATCAAAAGGGCATCGGATGTGACGGAGGAGTGTAATTGTCAGCAATGACCTCCAGCTCTCAGGACTGCACCGGTTGTCATTATAATGCTGTAGAACATCGTATATAATCGTAAACTTCCTTTTTGTAAGGCTCAATGTGCAAAAAACCAATTTCTCCTTTAATTTGAAGACAACCCAAACAGGCGTACATAAATTGTAAAATCAACATGGCTTCATTTCCTTTGCTGTGCCTCATTAGCTTGACTGACACGCTGCCAGTACCTCAGGCATTTATCAATGATTTTTTTCATTTGTGTCGTTTGTGGTGTGTTGTTCTCAGATGGTTTGGTATCATAATTATCTGTTTAGCTTGAACTGCAAGTTTTCTCCTTTCCCAGTTTATGCAGAGATGGAACAAAAAAAACTCCCGCTTACTGTTCACCTCACTTGCAATCAGGAACTTTATTAACAATGTTTCGGTCCACAGACCCTCATCAGGTTATCAGACAGATTGGAGTATACAAAACACATGTAGAAATATATACAGTATGTATATATGTTTTCAGAAATACAGGGGACCACAATGAAAGATACAATAAATTTGATAAAGTTTTTCAAATGTCCTCTACTGCCTGTCACAGAAAGACATAATAGATAGCAGTTTTTTGTTCCACTTTTTTCGACCGTGATTCTCCTCCTTGGCACCTGTCGACCTAGGTGTGCAGAAGTATTCACCCTGCCTTTGTGCAGAGAACAGTATCGGCCTAATTTAGTGACAGTACTTAGTACTTACTTTAGACCTTTACCTTGAGAAGACCTTTACACTGAGAATTTTGAATGCAAACAATTATATTCAGTATGTAATTTCTTCCCTCATTCAGTGAACAAACATCGGTCAGTCAGCTGTTGCTGTTTGATGACTAGGGAAATAATTCTTTATTTTTGTTTTTACACAAACGAGGATTAAGTAATGTATTCACTGACAGAGCTCCATCACATCCCGCCTGTGTATTTTTGTAGAGCTGATAAATTTTTTGTCACATGGGAGAAAAATGATTTTCCATCACAGATGCTGTACAATGGCGTCATGTTTGAAAAGGTGGCCTTGACAAATTGTTTTGTTCTCAATCTACTGTCTGCCATCTAAGTTCACAAAGGTCTGGGCCTTGTGATGAAACCTGCTGTCACTGGGAGAGTGTGGGTGGTGTCAGTTTTAAGCATATCATCTGTCAGCACACGCATGCTGTAGACACACACACAAACACACACACGCAAGCATACTGCTTCCCTGTACTCATTTTGGCATCCAAGGCCAGAGGATAATAGTGTCACTGTGTGTGAGGTTTGCGTGTGTGTGTGGGGGGGGGGGGGGGGTTGTGCACTGCAAACCTGCCTCTGGGTTGCATGAGTGTGTGCTTTTGTGCTTGTGTGAGTTGTGTGCTTTTGGCAGGGGGAGGCAGTCACACACATGGCTCATGGCGAGTGTGTAAGCAAGAACCAGAAACACCTGAGCCCCAGTGTCTGCGTGCGTGTCTGTGAGTGTGTGTGTAGGTGGGTTCCCTTGCGGAGGGGTGAGCTCCTCACCGCAGCACCTGTCACTGGGTGTTGATGGTGCATCAGTCTATTCTTACCAGCTTCACTTTAATTGGTCATTAGTATCCTGTAGGAAATCCTCTACAGACATCTGTTTGTTTGCTCATCGCACCACTTTGTACATCTGTTTCTTTCTCTCTTGTTCCAACCCTGTGCTAAGTTTAAACTTGGTGGAGTATTCATTAAGCATTAACCTCTGATGGTTTTGTAATTCTCTTGTTTTCATTCAAACTGAACGATTATCCATTCATGACATATCTATAATTCTCTCGCCGCCACCTGGTTTAAGCAGCCTTCAGACCAAATCAGGTGGTCTGACGAAACGCCACAGGGTTGTCTGGTGGGAGTGTCACTTAATTAACATAACAGGACCCGTTGTATGACATCAAGTTGTGTACTCTGTTCCTCCTCCAGTCCAGTGGTGGTGATGTAGCGCAATTGGCTGCTGCAGCCTGACGTAGAGCTGCGTTTCTCCAAAAGCTGAGCTGGCTGCAGCTTTTTTCACCACAGCCAAGACAGACTGCCCTTGTTGTGGTAGGAAATGTTCTGTTTACATTAGCAGTACCTAAAGAGAGAAATGTGTAACATATATCCAGAATTTATGTGAAAAATATGAGTAGCATTACCAATGTAGTGTGAAGTAGAAACAGTTCTGACTTGAAATCAAAGACATCGATGTGTTGTGCTGCAGAGATATCCTACAAAGCTAGCATGGTAACCAGCTAATCCCAGCCTCTCCTGTTTTTAGTTTAATTCCCTTGTCAACTTAAAAAATTCCCTTCAGACATGTTGGTATGTCTCTCCACTGCTTCAGCAGTCACCAGTTGTGCTTTGATCGAAATGAGTTAGATGTGAAAATTCCCACCAGTGATGCCCAAACATCTTTGTGATTCTCTCTCGTTTCACACCTCTCCGTTCCTCCTCGCCCACATTTTAAACACCAACACTCAGCTGGTGCTCCAAGCTCCAACTTCAGGCAGACAGATCCGGTGACACCACTGACCGCAAGGCTAACTGAGCTAACAAGCTAATGGCATATACAGCATGGTCAGTATGCTGATGTTACTCTGTTTCGTGCGATTTCCCTTTAATAAAGTGCTCTACAGATGATGTCAGGTGAAATCAGTTTGCTGTGTAACCAGGAAAAAAATTTTTCTTACTGTCAAATCCCTACACTGTAAGCTACTGTATGTTGATTTGATAAGTGTTTGAACTTGCCCTCTTAAATGGAATATTTAACTCAATTCCTCAGCTTATTTTAAGGTCATGTTTAATAGAGTGATAGTTCTGGCATGACTGACAGGCTAATCTTACATAAAACTGTCATTTTAGATTGATGCAGTGTGATATTTTGCATTTAAAAGAAAAACAAAATAAAAATACATGTAGTCATTTTCTGAAATGTCATCATCTGCTTTGATACAGAGGGCAGCTTACATGCTGCTGTGCATAAACCAGCTCTAAATTCTAAGAATAGACCTTAAAACCCTCCTCTGCTAAACCGGAAGCCTCTATATTTAACTCATCTGAGTCTGGTTACCATGACAAATGAGGGACGTGCATCCCATATTGCATTACGAGGGCACTGTTATAGACTCCTATCTGGCCTGAAATTGGTTTGAAGATCAGATCAATAGGTTTGAGATGTAGGAAGGTCATCAGTATCACTGCACTCAAGCAATAAAGCTGCTATAAGGCTGCGGTGCATTAGTCTTTCTTGGATGTTAGCTGGAGCTTCAGTGTCCAATAGGATTTATCCAGCTCATGACTGCTGACGCAGTTTTTGTTCGTCAGAGAAGCCACAGTAATTCAGTTCATTACACAAGAAAAGGCACCTCACTACAGAAAATGGAATGTGAGCAAAAATTAAAAACATGCTTTGATTTCATATTTAGGTCAGCTTATTCACAGTCGCTGCTAAAAAAAAAAATCTGCCTCCAGCGACGTGACACACGTTGCATTTACCTTGTTTGTGTGTGTGTGTGTGTGTGTGAAATATTATTTCTGGCCTCGCAAAGGCTTTAAATATTCTGCTAATAATCCTCTCCCTCAGGCTGCTCAATGCACGTTTTTTATTCTGATGGTTTTCTTTCTGATGTCGGCTTTGAACTTCTGAGGAATTCTTCAAGACAATTTAAACATTTATTGACAACACAGTGGGAATGCAGAACAGTGGAGGAATCATACAGATCAAACTCCTTCATGGAAAAATCTTCACAAGCAAAACTTGCTTTCCAAAGCATAATAATTAATATGTAAGTGTTGTTAACAAAGTGTAAGTTACTATATAAAATAATTTAAACCACAGTGTCTCTCCTAATACATTATATTAATGCACCTTTACTGGACTGTTAAACTTGCACATTAACTTCATACTGTCAACTGTGTACAGCTCTGTTATTCTGAAGGAAAAAAATCTGAAATATTCTGCATATTCTTCTTACATTTCACATATTGTTTCCTATTTATTTTACTTTGTTTTGTATATTGATGCTTTTGGCTTGCAGTACATCTCTTACTATGTTTATCTTCTTTATGTCTGTTTGTTATTGTTGCTGTTGTTGTCAAGCTCCGAGAACCAAGATAAACTCATCAAATGTCTAAACCTACTTGGCCGTGAAGACCTCTCTGATGATGATTGTAAAAAAACTTATCCTGTGTCGTATTAGTTTGTATGAGTAATTATTGTTCTAACATTTTTTAAATTATAGCTTTTAATGCTTAATGAGCGAGTCAAGGTGAAACTAGGAACACTTCCTATTTCATAATCTTACTGAATGTATTGTGCAAAAGTTTTATTAGTACAGTAATGAGTAACTTTAGTGATAAAGTAAAGAGAAGAAATTTCATTCTAAAATGTTACATACAGCACTAAAGGTTATGAGTAAATTTCGGATTTTATTTTATTTGACTGTTGCCTTTAAAGCTGCAGTAGGTAATTTTGGGGTAAACATCAATAACTTTTTTGTGTTCAATTCGGAAAAATTTCATTATACCCACAGACAGCTGTTAGTAAGGTCAGTCAGCTGTCAGTCAGTGACGCTCGCTGTGCTCTCTGTCCTGATTCGATGTTTGTGTCTTTCGCTCTGAATCGTCTCTGCTGACAACAGAGTGTCCGCAGGCGACACCATCAGTCGGCGCGAGCTCGAGCTGAGACGGACCAGTTTACTCCGCTGCAACTTTCCCTGCAACCGTTTAGTTTCGATGTGAATCTTTGATGCAAGCTG
>JAPZDX010000015.1:11944825-11964110 GCA_029783625.1 Naso annulatus | reverse complement strand
AGAATTGTATTTAATAAAATACCTGATTAAAGATTAAATCAGTGATTTTCATCCTTCAAGTGTGAGGTTTCAATCTCTTGTCATGTCAGTAGTGTTGCAGACCGGTCTCAAGACCACTGTTCGAAGGTCCCTGTCTTGGACTTGGGATTCTTAATCAAAACCACAACAGATTTACTTGTTCACATAGTAACTGTGATTGGATCTAAAACTTTCTTCAAATGCAGCCAATAACAAACATCTTTTCTAGTTTGATTTTTTTGATTAGTCGAAATTTGACTCCCTTAATCACAGAGAATCCAAATGCAAAACAGTGAACAAGAGAAAACACTCAACAGTGTGCATGTTCTGCAAGGCAGTGCTTACTGACACAGCCGGGAAAACAGTAAACTTCTGTCCCCACCTTGAAATCGGAGGAAAGTTTTTTAGTGGTCTTGGTCTTGTCTTGGTCTCGGTTAGTGTGGTCTTGACTACAGCACTACATTTCAGATGTCTGTAAGTTGTTAGCCATTCACTTAAAGAAGGTAAATATGTTTAACATGAAAAATATAAAGACAGAAAACTCAAAACAAATTTGTGCACCAGAACTGTATGTTTTTTCTCTGATTAATCATCTGACAATCACTTCAATTCATCTGGTCACCTTTCGAGTAGGGATGGATACCAAAATGTCTCAAAGTTTCCGGATCAAAGTGCAACACAGATTTGAGTGTGAGGTGGAGAGGTGTTGCATTTTGCCAGACAGAGCAAATATCCTTACATTTCTCAAAAAAAAAAAAAAAAAAAAAGCTGAAATTGAAACTGAAGCTAGAGTTGGTAGAAGATTTTGTTGAGAGTAGAGGTGAAAGAAGTTTGCAAAAGAAAATGTATTTTATTTTATTTTATCTTAACTGGGTTAGGTTTTATTTATTATGTGAATTTGGATTTTGTGTTTTAAGAGATTTACACATTGTTCAATTTAAAGTTCAAATTTGCCTTTGCAATAAATTTATTGCTCTTTTAGAAGTGTTATTTTAGTCACCGGGATCATTTTAACAGTATTGATTTAGCATACTGGAAAAGACCCAGACAATACCCAACACTAAAAAGGGGTCTGACCTCTCGGTTTGAACCACTGGATTAAACAATCTACTGTATATAAAGTAGTTCAAAGTGTCTCCACCTGCAGCAGCTCCAAAAGAAACATGCTGCTCTAACACTGATGCATCAGATCAGTTTGAACAATCTGACAAAGTCACAGAAAATCAGAACATGAATAGTCTGAAATGCACAATCCAGCCAGAGGCAGATTGATCAGTGACTCTGTGAGCCGAGAACTTTACTCCTGTGCTACATGTGCCACAATCGAGGCACATTAGACTTTAATGGTCCTGGATCGGCGCTCTGTGCTGCCCACAGCCAGGCCACCGCTGAGCTGCCAGCATTCTGCACTTGAAGGCACACGAGAGCCTTTAAACTCAAGCCCTAATTTATTCTTACAGTCTCCAGTGAGCAGCACAGACTCACAGCCCAGTTGATATTGTTCCTCAACCTCCAAGGATCCAGATATAATGCAGGCCAACTCGCTTTTGCTCCCTCCATTTAATTAAAAAATGCTGTGGTGAATCCATTTTAAAGGACACAGGAGGGAAGAAAAAGCAGGATAGACACAGGCAGGAATTATTAGACAAGATGAGGAGGAAGATCTCCAGTGACAGCTCTGCTCAGGTGGAAAGCTTTCACACACACGTCCACATGATTCTAACTTTAATCTCCTTCATTGCAATCAATAAATGAATTGAATGAATGAAACCTCTGACATTTGCATCCACTGCCAACCTCCAGCACCAGTGCTGGAGGTGGTTTGACCTTTACATCCATTGGCTGCACGAAGCCCCAAAAATTTAGCCAATGACCCAAGACGCTAAATCGTCATCAGTTGATGGCTGATTGGCTCCAAGACCTGCAGTTACCCAACATGGCTGAATGCAGTGAGTGAAAGTGGCTTTAGATAAAAAGATGAGCTAAATAAATTTAAAATAATGTAAAGGAGAATTTTTATAGAGCTCATTAATTTTATTGTATGAAAGCTAGCTTCTAACTGTTTGTTAGATATTGCAGAGGCTCCACCCACTTCTTTATGGGGTAACCACTTTATATCATCCGATAGTTTGGGCCAATTCACTGAAGGGTAAGCAAATTACATCGGCAGTAATGGGAGTGGCTAGATGACTGAGATGCTGCCTTGCTTTCTGTTAGCCAGCTCGCTAACAAAAGCTAAGGCACTTGCTGATGACCTACCCGTCTAACAGAAAGCAAGCTAACTCCACATCGCTCTTCAACCCATCTTCTCCTTCAAGGCTCTCCAGCAGGTGAACAGCAGCCCTGGGTTTACTCTCGTTTTGGATTGAGCTTTGTCAGCTTGTTTCTGTGCCTCACTGTAATTAGTTTTCTTTGGTGCAGGCGCCGCCAATGTATCTTTTTGGCCTCTCTAAAGTCGCCAGCCTGGTTGCCAGCTTGGCAAACCTTTTCTGGCTGACTGTTTGTCTTACCACCTGCATGTTATTGGTTGAGGGGATCACACCTAGGATCCCCTCTGTTACCAAAGGTTGATGCAGAGAATGTCTTGCCTAAAGAAAACATAACAAAATACCAAAGACAGCCAGAGGGAGGACATTCTGTGTACATGGACACCACCACATGGTTCGAGTGGCCCCTGAGTGTTTTTCAAGAGGAATTATTTTAGTATTAGACGATATTTTATTTTCTCAGTACAAAACTCCTAAGTGCACCTTCAGCTTTTAAACATTCTTTTGAAGTGTTAATAACCTGAAAATGTCCTCACAGTGCATAAATGTCCTCACAACACACAAATGTTCTCACAATACTCCCACGACACAGAAATTCCCTCACAGAGATATCCTTGCGTCACTGAAATGGTCTCACAAAGTAGAAATGTTCTCACAGCACAGAGATGTCCTCACAATGATGGCTTTAAACTGAAAGTGGTCCTCACATTTATAGGCTACTACGAACCCACACACACACGTGCGTCAGACATGCAGTCTTTGTGTGGCCTCGATAAGAACTCTACAAGGTTTTTCTATTACAAAGATAAACAGGCTTCTGCTCTCTGGAGGACACAACCAGCGAGGCCTTTGTGTTCTTCAGCACCACGGTTACCTGCTGGAAACTCTTACACTGACGCTATGTTGAATCTTGATTACTCTTCTTGTCTGATATTCTGTTCAATCACAACAGCTTCACATGCAGGTAAGTGCTCTCCACCAAAACAAAAAACCATAGAAGAAGAGGGCTGTAGGCTGTAGAAAGGAGTAACAGCTGTTTGTGCATTGTGAGAGGAGTTGTTATGGAAGATTGGACTGCTTGAATTGTACCTCGTCTGTCCTCGTGTTCGGCTCAAGACTTTGACACCTCTGATGATACGTCATGAGCCAATTCCTGAGGTCAGAATCCAGATAACATGTTATTACTGCGAAGAATGTGAGGAAGACTTTCTACAAACACCACATAGCAACAAGCCCTGCCTTCAATTGTCCTTCTCCTACCTGCCTTCATTTCTCTCCTCTCTCTACAAAGTCCATCTCAGAGGCTTTGAAACTCATTATCGCAGCAAATTGCTCGGAGTCACTCACAAGCGACTGCAAGTGAGCTTCTGATGCAGCGACTTTATCTCATTTGTGAGGCGGATTGGAACGGCTGAAGGGCTGCTTTACATTAGAGGAGGATAACAAGACACACGCACACACACACACACCCAATAGAGACTGAGGGGTTAATACACTCACCATGCATGGGCTATTGTCTCACATAAAACAGATGAAAAATGACAGCCTAACTTGCTTTCAGCTGCATCACGGAAGCAGAGTTGCTGTTTTTCATGTGTTTCATTTGTTTTTTACACAGAGCAGCCACAGCCTGAGGGTCAGACTCAGGTGGGTTCAGGTGGAAGGAGGAAATGAGAAACACCTTCCTTCATTTGACAGCCACGATCTAAGAGAGGAGGAAAGACTGGAGGAGAAATTAAAGAATGGTGGAGGCAGAAAAGAAAGATAAGGAGAGGAAATGAAATAAAATAAAAAAACAAAACAGGAAGCATCAGAGGGAAACAAAGAAAGATGATAGAAAAGTAAAGGAAGAGAATTGAGAAAAAATAAAGGAAAAAAAAGAAAAAGGGGTAAAAGAAAGGAATGAGAAGAAAAAGAAAAGAATCCCAGATGTGTTGTGAAAATCATTCATAACAAAAGATGGACAAAAACAAGACTGATGAGGAGACAAGGGCGAAGAAGACAGAGGACAAGGAGAGGACAAGAGGAACATCGCAGAGCCTGGCACCAAGGCAACACAAACACACACACACACACACACAGCAACAATAATCAAGTGTATGGATACAGGTACACTAGCAAACACACATTTGTTAACATTAAAAATAACCAAACAAAAGCCATAAACAATGAAAGTGAAGGAGAAAAAAGGCTGTAAAGTGAAACTGTACGATGATGGCGAGTCCAGCAGCAGCTGAGTTCAACACATTTTTTCATTCCAGTCCAACAGTTGAGTCGATTCTCTTTCAGACTGAGTTCAGCCTGTTTGTTTTCACTGACGCCCTGATGCTACTTTCCATCCGTCTGACTGAAGAGTTTTTCATCATTACAGCCTGTTAGCGGTTGGGTGACGTCGGCTTCATTTTGGGAAAAATGTTGCTGGGGCATTCCTCCGGCCCGTCGACATGTGAAGGAGCTGACTCTGCTGTGACCTCCGCTCAGCTGCTGGACAAACACGTTCTGCACCGTCAGCAGTGGATGAGTTTGTGCTGGCTTCAACGAGCAGCAGCGCACCTCATCAACCTGCACACACCCTAAAACCAGCAGAAAGTTCCTGTGCTCTGAAAGAGGAGGAGCAGCTCACAAACAGCTGTTTGTCTCATCACCATCATCTAGACACAAGAAGCAGGAAACAAGAATAGTCTCATTTTTGTTAGTTGTAAAGATAATTATAATATTCTTTGTTGCCTGGACAATTCAGCAGCAGCAACAGCAACAACAACAACAACAACAACAACAGAAAAAAGGAAGCCTTCTGGTTGGATGGTGTTCCAGCCGTCTTATGGCTACGCTTCACATTTCTTCCTTTACTCCTCATCAGATGAATTGTTGCCATGGACTCGAGTCACATGACTTGAACTCGAGTCAGACTCGAAACAAAAATTGGATGACTTTACACTCCACACACTTCGACACACTTGATAAAATCATGAAAGACTTACAGCGCAACTTGAACGTTAACGCCAACGACTTGTGACTTCATTTGGACTTGAGCCTTTTGACTTGAAAATACTTGAGATTTAAATGTTTGTTACATAAAAATTGTTCCACAAATCGACATATTTCCCCTCATTTCTTGCATCAACTAACGTTAACGCCTTTCATTCTCAGCAAGTCGGCGCTTTTTTCCCAGTAATCCACTTTCTTTAAAAACATCTGACAACATCCAATCAAGTTAAAGAACAAACCATGATGTGGATTATGTCTTCTTAACATCATTTGAAGAAGTAAATAAAAAGTAAAGGAGTTTTCACAGTTTTTAACTGATTTGAAAATTGCTAATGACTTGTTTAGGACTCAAAATTTAAAGGCAGACTTGAGACTTACTTGTGACTTTTACAACAATGATTTCATCCCACCTCTGGTTTCAGTCACCACTTTGCACATGAAGGTTTCTGAATAGGAAACAAGCAGAGCTTTTCAAAGATTAATATTTTTATGAATTATTTCATATAAATGATTAACAAGTGGATTGACAGATAATTAATTATTAGCCTATCTCTTTTTCATGGAGATATTTAATGGCTCAAAATTCACAAAAGTGAAGATTTGCTGCTTTTCCTTTTAATTGGTCTATTTTATTCTTTTTTATTTACGTGGAATAATTATGAGGTTTATCGCCTTTTATAGTTTTACTTTAAGGACATTCCTTGATTTTGCTTATGTAACATCTTACAGATGTGACCCTCACATAACAGTATTTGTGCACCGGTGAAGTGAGCCTCTGGATGCTCTTCAGGGGAACATTTAGCCCCCTCTCCCCTCTGTTGTGACCTCAGTGTATCTGAAAACCTGCAGCAGACCGCCCGTCACTGCCGGTGGAGCCACTGCACACCTGATCCGGTCCCGCAGGAACGAACCTGTCTGAGTGAAAAAGGCTGAAAAAGCTCCTCCGCAGCCTGAGAGCGCAGACTTCACTGCGCATTCTGCTCCCGCACAGACCTCCTGCGCTGCGCCGGTCCCTGCGGAGCACGCACACACACACACACACACACACACACACACACACGCCCGCGCGCAGTGAACACCATCAGAAGACAGCCACCGTCTGTGGCCGCAGACACACCGACAGCCCGGACAGGTGAGTGCAGCTCTCTGCTTTCTTCCCGCGAGCCGCGGCGCGTGCTCCGTTACCGTCGTCTTCTTTTGTCACAGTGAGTCACAGCCGGTTGTATGTTCCAGCTGTTTGTGAGAGGCGACAGAGGGCAGATGTTGCAGCAGCTGTAGGAGGCAGAGACACGGCGGAGGGAAGCTGACAGGCTGCTGAGGATGCTCAGAGAGCCGCGCAGATAACTTCTGATTCACTGCTGCCCGAAAAGAACGGCTACAGATCACCAAATTAAAACTTAAATATCTGAATTTGTACCGGAACGTCACCTCCATGAGAAACAGATGCAGCGGACTGAACTGGTTAACTGCTGTTTAACTGGTCGTGACTGGGAGAATTGTCAGGTGAGTGATTGTTGATGTTCAGTGATTGTACAAACTCAGCGACAGGACATTTCTGCATGTGTCAGGCTAAAGACCAGCACTTGGTTTTCTGTCCCACTGCTTTTACCTAAAAATGCAACTTTAAAAACAAAATGCTGGTTTGTACTCAGAGAAATTAGTATGAAAAACTGTGGCATCCTGCTTGATGACCCACAAACATAAACATGGGTGATGATGATTTAAGAAAAAAATTGGCTGTAGGTGCTGAAACAGGTGATTTATTGACCGAAATGTCTTTGTCAGCAGTTTGATAATTGAAATAATTTTTAATGGAGATTTTATTAAGCAGAATTCTGCTTTCAAGAAAGTGTGACAATTTGCTGCTTTTCTCTGTCCCAATGAGGACACTACACACACTCCTGTTACTCTCCAAGGCCTTCAATTTGTTTATTACCATATGTAAAATAATACAGGCCTTTGTAGTGTGTGTGTGTGTGTGTGTGTGTGTGTGTGTGTGTGTGTGTCTTTGTCTTTGTGTGAGCCAGACTATGAGAGTTGCGAGTGAGTGATGCTACCTTTGATTCTGTGACTGGGGTCACATCCTCTCCACAGGCACACTGCTTCCCTCTGTGTTGCCATGGCAACGGCACATACAATAAAAAGAACAGGAAACTCTCCTCCTTTGAGCCATAAGCTGTGTTTGTCTTATGCCTCACTTAAGAGAAACAAATGCACTCACACACACACACACACACACTTTCAGAGGGATCAGAGATCACACACACACACACACACACTTGCATTGCTTCTGTGTTCACTTAGATACACTCACGTGCACCAAAACAGCAGCACAAATTACATTATTGCGACACAATCTAGTTACGGGTTTATATGATCACTTAAGCCATGCTGGCACGCCAGCCGTGTTAACTTACCAGGAAATAGGTCACTTTATTGAGATATTCACCAATCACATCTCTGTGGATTACCACATACAGCCACAGCCCATCAGGACATTAGATATTGAAAATTAACAGGAGGATTTGGTGACAATGAAAACATTTCCTGAGATGTATCTGATGTGAGCAGATCAGACGGGGTTTGATGCACGAGGCTGTAATTTTGCTCAGCACCAAAAGGCAACTTTGGTTTTTCGGTGGTTTTGAAGACAGAAAACTTGTGACCCTCTGGAGCTTGAATTCACAGGCAATCTGTTTCGCTCGTTTGTCGAAACTTTCAAGTCTTGTGGTGAATGTGAAGGATTGCACTGAACAGATCCAATATTTCACACAGAATAATGAATTAATTGTTCTGCTAAACCTTCACTCATTCCAGCATGTCAGCACACATAGACAGCCTCTCAAAGGAGAAGTTTGTTTTTTGGTAAATTAAACCTTATAATAAAAAAAACTTGACCATCCCCGTGCACAGCAGTGCTTCTTTTAGGTGCCAGCTGGTGCAGGATAAATCCTGTTCAGCAAATTACTGAATGTGGTTTCCATTGACCAAAACACAAAAATACCAGCACACACTAGATTACACCGTTTTTATTTGCTGTTTCAGAGCGCTTGTATTTCAAAAGGATCGTATTTTGGCCTTATCTTAAGGATATTTACAATCATATACAATGTGCTACAGGTCAGAAGGTTGGTGATTCGATCCACAGCTCCTCTGGTCTACATGTCAAAGTGACTTTGGGCACTGAACCGTATACTGCTCCCGGTGGCTGTGCCATATGTGCGTGAATGTGTGTGTATGAGTTCCCGATCAGCTGGTTGGCTCTTTATTGAGAAGCAACCTTGCCGTTAGTGTTTGGATGGGTGAAGGCTGACTTGTGTTGTAAAAGCACTTTGAGTAGTTGAAAGACTGGAAAAGCTCAATATAAATACAGTCCATTTGCCAATATTATGACAGACAGTGCAGTACTGAGAGCTGGAGCTCATTGCTGACGTCACTGTTAGCTCAAAACAATGGGGGTGCATGTGCACTCAGTCCGTCAAAAAATACAATAAACGCTCATTTTATAAGAAGTGAAACTTGCCGAGTGAGTGCAGAGTGCACACGCTCCTCCATTGTTTTCAGCTAGTGGTCACATCAGCAAGGAGCCGCAGCTCTTGTGACTGCGCCAGTTGTCATAATAATGCCGTAGAACATGGTATATGATCGTAAATATCCTTATAATAAGGCTAAATGTGGAAAAAAAACAAACTTCTCCTTTAAAAAATAGCATAAGACCCAAAAAGAGGAGTTTGCTTGTTTCCTGCAGCAATCAAAAGAGGCGTTTACAGGTTACAGGCTGTTGTTTAACTTCATGTTTTAGTGTCGGTATGAGAGGACACCACTAAACACTCTGTGACTCTCACATCTTTAAAAACGAGAGTTTATTGTATTTTGAGCTCCAGCTCTCAGGACTGCACCGTTCATCATAACAATGCTGTAGAACATCGTATATGGTCGTAAATATCCTTATTGTAAAGCTTAATGTGTAAAAATAAAAATGAACTTTTCCTTCAAGGACTCTCAGATTCTTCAGAAATCATCATTTAGCAGATCTGAGCCATAAACCCACACTTGTTCATATTTGAAGGATTTCTGTTGTGTTCTGTTGCGTTTTTCGACTGGCTGCGGTGCTGAGGTGGCTGTGTGTGCAGGGAGCGTTCAAGCTCAGGGATGTTAAGCTGTCCTTTACTGCTGAAATGAATTGACCTGTGGGGCCAAGCAGCAGCATGTCTGCACACTGGTACACATGTGTTCAGCTGGGCGAGTATCTGCAGGGGCTGCTCATTTCAGCACCAGGGATGCTGTCATTTTCCATGAATATTTTTGAATGAAAATTAAGATTTAAACAAAATTGCCCTGTTCCAATTTATTCTGATGGTCCGACCGTGTCTACCCACAATCCCGCTGGTGTTTCATCCGAGGAGGAACTGACCCAAGGGTACCGCTGCCAGCGGTGGGTGATTCTGCCTGTGATGAGTCATCAATCACTGTCAGTAGTTAAACATCCAATCAGAGAGACCTTGCCCGTGTCATGTCCAATCCGATTGATGGGAGAATTTTTCATCTTCCTGTTTAATCAGACTGAAGGTGTCAAAAATCTCTGCGACCAAAATATTTCATCTGTTCAGGGCCAAATGAAGGTTTTACCACGATGGAGTAGTTTGTTTTAAATAAATGTAAATATGTTCATTCAGAATATTTTCACGCTGATTGCTGGTGACTGACAGATGCACACTTTGCTGCAGAAGCCAGAAAACTGAATATTTTTGTTTTGGGGCTGTTGGACAGACAACACAAGCAAACTGGAGACCTGACTTTGAGCTCTGATACATCATGAATGGCATTTCGTCCAATGTCTTTGCCTTTAATAGGCAAATCAATAATGGATTAATCAACAAAATAATTAGAGTAATAAGTAATGGTCAGTTGCAGCCGGTGTTGGGCAACTTCCAAAATGTAATATATTAGGTAAGTAATAAGTTACCATAAAATGTTCATTTCTGTGTAGAATAATAAATTACTCATTACACTACTTTTGCATTATTCACCAAAATAACCAAAGAAGTCTGACTGAGCATTAAAAACGGAAGCGTGTAATCTTCCTCTTCTCTGTATAACACATCAGTGCTGTTTGTGTTCGCTGTGCTTTGAGTTCACACCTTGATCACTTTGACTTTGCTAATAAATAGAAAGAAAACCAGAATGTGACAATATTTTAAGCTTAAATATTTGCAGCGTTTCCCCTGCCGCCAAAAAACATAATGACACCTCCTTCTCTGCAGACGGTGTGTAGCGGTATAACTGTGACTATTTTTAAATCTCCAGACACGCTAACATGATCAGTCAGGATCGAATGTCCTTTCAGACCTCCAAAAGTTCACAAAAATATTTTAGAAGCTAAAAGTTTAATTCTGTTTCTCCTGGAGAATTTCCTCTGTCCAGGCGAGTTCATAACTACAGGCAGTTTTCGGTTTTGCTGCAGTGATATTACTGTGTGCATGAATGTCACTGAAAGCAGCCTCTTTAATCGTGAAAGTAAATCATCAGAAAATACACTCATACATCATTACACACACAATAAAGAAATCACCTTGAAAGCTGGAGCTGTTCAACAATATTTAAAAGCAACAGCTCACAGTATGGTGCTGTGAAATGTGGATCCACACAGACGCAGGTCTTTGAATCGGAGGAATTATTTAATTTGGATGGGTGTCACGTGAATGATATCAGAGCCGATCTGTGCATCTCTGAAAATGTTGCAGCAAATTTCCAAACAGTAAAAACATCAATGCACACTTAATTTCAGGTGGTAACACGTTACTGGACACAGTAACTGTAATAATATTACCGAAATTTGATTAGAAACACATATTGTTTCTCTGTTGCTGCCTAAAAGTAATATATTACTGTAAGGCGTCTCCCCCAGCAGTGGTTGCAGCTCGTTAAACGTTTACAATGATCACATGGGGACTTCCACTCTGGTGACGATGGAGGGATGAAGACGAGCACAGTGACTCTCTGCTCACTGCTTTCAGTTTAACTTACTTATTCCACAAGTTTCAGTTTCTCAGAACAACTTTCAGAAGCTTGAAAAATACTTCGTGCAACCACAAAATTATTGTATGATATAAATGAAATGTAGGTGATGTAAATGTGAAAAGCTGCAGGCTTTGTTCAGGTAATAACCTAGTAATTTAGCGCTCACTTTATCCTACGTAATGACTAATGAAATTAAGAACGACCAATGCATTCACAAACTAAAGACGTCTAAAGCAAGTCAAGGCCGGCAGTGACTAAAATGTAGATTCTCTACCAGCAGAGTATCCAACGGTCTTTCAAAATGACGATTCACGTCAGCAGCTTGTGTTTAATGTACCTGCGTATCTGCATTCCTGTAATGTGTTTCAGTATTACAAGCAGCACAGTACAGTCTGTGTATTTGTGACTCAGTTGAATACTGGTAATGAAGTTGCCTCACAAGAGGTATTCACTGGGGTGCAGCCACAGAATGTGTCATCCCAGACTTGGGAAATGGATTTACACAAATCATTTCCCTGACATGACACACAATGTGCCATCTGAGGGTGTCCAGTGGAAGTGAGATCTCATTGCCCTGCGTAGCAGAAACTGAATATGACTTGATTCATTGCAGGGAAGATGAAACCACTAATAAACGGTACACACAAAAAAAAGTTTTAATGCTATAATGTTTGATTTAAGATTCAAGATACTTTATTATCGTTATACCTCAGTACAACAAAATTTACCTGACTGCTCTCTGTCAACAGTGAAAAATAAAAAACACAAATAAGACGTCAAAAAGTGAGCATGAAGGAAGAAGGAATAGCATTTAAAAACAGCAGTAATAGGAATAATAAACAGGATAAAATATGTAACAGTCTGTGAGATAAAATAGATGTCAGTCCAGATAGAATATGAATATAGGTATGATATAAAATATTAGAATTTTAGCTAGTGAGATAACAAAAGTGTCTTTTCTTCAGTATTTTTCATTATTTTGTTCTTTTTCGTTAACAATACTAAGCTTGCTCCTGACCTGATGCGTCTTTGGACCCAGATTTGTGAGTCGAGTCATCCCGAGCCTGCTGATGGAAGTCCTTGCAGTTTCAGACATGATGCTGCTTCTGTTTAGGAATCAGGAAATCACAGCTGTATGCATACCGGTGGCCCAAACTCATGTAACTCAGGTGCTGATGATGTAAGCAGTGTAACTTCAACAAGAAAGTTAGTCAAGACAAAAAGAAAGAAACACTAGAGCACACAAGTTTCTGAGGAGCAGCAACAGCTACAGTCTGAGGACTGCTTTAAAGTTTGCTTACTTGAGATGATTTGTGTCTTGATTGCAATTATATAGAAAAGTAGAGCTTTAGAAATCAATCATTTCTCTGGCTGGGTTATATATTAATACTTTGGGTGCCAACTTGAACAGCTACCCTGCATTTTTGTCCAGATTTCAACCCATGAATTAGAATCAACCACAGGATTCAAGTGTACCTAAAATATACGCTGGCAGTTCAGGTGCCTGCATGGCCGATGTAAATGGTGCTTTTTGCCTAAAGTGTCGCAGTCCTCCTCCACAGCTTCCTCTGCCGAACATCACAGGCTTTTTGTGAATGACTGGGCCATTGTTACGGTTTGCTTTTCATCCACCGAGCTGTGAGTGCATCTGCTTGTTCTCCCCATCTCTCCCTCATTTTCCTGATAGTCACACTCGCTCTGTACCAACACCTATTTTTCTCCGACTGACTCATGATTCATACACTCACACGGTGTTATGCTGCCGGTGCATGATCGATTTTCTGGAAGATCTGTGCCTACACACCCACAGCCAAAAAGCTTTGCAGTATAACTACACAAAGTGTGCTGGAAATCCTTTTTACTTTCACACCTAAAGGTTTATCAGCTCTTGGCCCGCTCGCCAATGACATTGCCTCCACTTTTGTGTACCTGCAGAAATCAATCGGCCACTTGAGAGTGAGGAGACTCTAATTAAATGAATGGAGTGAATGAATCATTGTTGGGGAAGGGGACGAGGCTGACGAGGAGAGCAGTGAGAGGGGAAGAGTGCTGAGGGTGGTACAGTCTGTCTTTAAGGGACCCCACCCTCGGTGCAGCCATGAGTCAGTTACCCTCCATAACACCCCTACTCCTGCTTGCATGTGGATACACACTGCTCTCCTCACAGTCCATCAGGTGTGTGACTAAGCATGCCATTGTCAGTGTGACTGTGGATGAGCCTCACTACTTCACTAGCCCCCCCACCCACCGTTCCTCCCACACACAGGCGCACACACACAGAGCTATCCCTGTCTCCCATCTGTCACCCTCTACTCAGCAGATAGCAGTGTTGCCTGTCAAAAGTGCTGGTCATTGATTGTTACTGTAAGGTGGGACGGCCCGTCTGTATTGAGTTTCGAGTGACTGCATCAAACTGTGTGCCGGTGTGGGCAGCAGCAGCTGTTTGGGTACAGTGCTTCCTTTGTCGGGTCCCAGCTGACTCAAACATCTCATCATGGACAGTTTTTACTTAGCTGTTGGATCACTGGCTGATTCATCCCACCCTGTTTGTGTTATACAGCAAAGTGGCTAAATTTAAGGCTTACATATTAAGAGTAAGACTTGAAACATCAAGTAAGTGTAAAGCTCTTTGACACGCACAGTCAGTATGTTTACAAAAAAGGGATTTATTGTGTTAGTCTGGCTGAAACTCCACTTTTATCGTTATCGTGAATTCTTTAGGTCACCATTCATGTGTACTGAAAATCTGATGTGGTGACAGCTCTACTTTTAGGTTAATGTGGTCAACTGGGTTGCGTACTTACGGAGCTACATCAGCATTTATGTGAAGCTCTATCTCTGGACAAGTGGTGAATATATATTTACTCTCTTGTAGTACTTTTTTGGTCTTCACCAACTTCTGAAAAAGGTAGGGAAATATTTGTTACTTCAGCTGCTAAATGTGCCACAATATTCACAGGCAGGTGGGTAAATGTCTCTGTCTGCTATTTGGTTCTGAGCAAATATTGTACGATTTTTTAGACCAGTTTTTTATCTTTTTTCCCCCTTTTTTTTTCCTAAAAACAGCTGCCTGCTGTGGTTGAAAACAGCTTACAGCAAACAACAGATTTACATCATAGTTCACTGTGGGTTCATCACTACAAGCAACTCCTTTCACATTGTCATTTAATTTTCATTGAAGTGCACAAGTAATAAATATATGATGAATGAATAAAGACAGTGGTGGCATCACTTAGATTTTGGATTAAATATTTAGTCCAATTAGAACAACAGGGAATGTTGGCCTTGTCTGTCTTTATCGCAGTGTTTCCTCGTAAATGTATTCCTGGCCGGCTTGATCGTTGGAGTGCTAATATGGATCCATCTGAGTGCGACCATGTTTGTTTTCAGTGCGGCCGTGTCCTGGTGAGCATCATGTTCCTTGTCTTCTGAAAAAGGCTTGTTGGCTGACAACAGGAGAAGAAGGAGGAGGAGGAAAAGGAGGCTAAGGCCAAAGCAAGTCTCCATGTCCCACCGCATCCTCAGGTTACTCACCAGCCTCATCCATTATTGCTGACCCTCATCCATTATGGATGAGCAGGTACAATGCCACATGGCTCCTGAACCAGCGCTCCCAAAGCTCTATCCTTCCACCACTAACACCTCCGCCGCTGTCGCCCTGCAAGAAACCCCCAACACCCCGGAGCTTCTTTGTCATCACTCGTGGCTGTGACCTACATGATCTGGGAGCAGGAAAACATCTCGGAAAGGCAAAGGAATGATGGGATGTTGAGACAGAAAACAAGAGGAAGGATGTGAAGGGTTGAAATGATGCAGAGCAGCGAAAGTATGTGATTGTGATGGTGACGATAATTTAAAACTCCTAGAACAGGCCTTCACATTTGTTTTATCTTGCCCGGTGTTCCCATCGTTTGATCATTTCCATTTTACATCTCAAGCAAACAGTCCATCCATAATGATAGCAATTAGCATCCACTAAAAGTGGCTCTTTGCCAGCTTGCAGCACATCCAACATTAACTTCCAGATAATAACACTAATGATGACTTGCAGCCTCCAACCAGAGTCTTCTCTCTGTCCTCTTTTCCCTTTTATAGCATGGAAGGTCTTCGATGCGCCTGCTCTGGAGAATGTATTTAGTCACTGCTCCCCTGCATTGGACAGTCAAGAGGCTCTTGTTTGACATTGGGAAGTAAATTGGAAAGAACTTGATGTTTTGTTCCAGCCTGCAGCACATCAACGTTTTGGCTAATGTTTGCCAACCAGACCTTGAAAACAGCAAGGCTGTTTTTAAAGGAGAGCTGAAAAACACAATCATACATTTAGCTGAATGTTTTGCTCTTATGATGGCAAAATTCTGACAAAAGCTTACATGAGGTATAGTCAAGTGACTAAACTTTCCAGTAAGTGTCCTCACAATATGACCTGTCAGCATGTCCTTGAGCAAGAATCCTGTAAGTCAGTGGAAAAGCTTCTCAGATAGATGCCTGAAATATTAGTGCAGTGTATCCCATCCCAGTTCTGGCTCTGTGTGACAACTCTGCCCGATCTTCCCTCGTTATTTTAGGTCAACGGTAGCTCCAGCGTTAGCTCAGAGTTGCCATTACTTATTTGGACTCTGTTCTCATGGAGAGACTGACTCTTCTGGGTGTTTTTGTAACTGGGCTATTGGAGCTGAAAGTAGGGTAGCCTTAACTAGGCTACATGCACACTACTCCAACTAGGCTTCTTGTTGTCTGGTCACTCTAATGAGGCTAAGGTCTACTTCCCAAAAAGTGAATCTGACTGGCGACCTGTGTAATGTGGTGACATGTGGACACTTAAAGGAATAATTCAACATTCTGAGAAATGTACAGCCAAGTGTTGTAAGAAGGATCGAAAATGCCAGTACACCAGTACAAGTTGTGTTTTTTCACTCTTTTTTAAACAGCGTGTTGTTTTATTGTTTTATGCACCCTTACAGGGCCCACAGTACGCATGTCCACCTCCTCCAGAAGTAAATCAACGTGCTGTTGTTTTTAACACACAGTGCTCAAGCCTTGTTGTATTTGTCTTTAAATAGAAAGACTACATTTTAGGCCCTTCTCTGGGGTGCCATTTTTCCCCTGTTTAATCGAATATCAATATTTTTTAAAGGTATTGAAGTTAGAAATACCAGTATTGTGACAGCAGTAATACAGTCAAAATGTAACTGAAGCCAGCAACTCAACTTGACTTAATCAACTCTATTAGCTTAACTTAAATTTTTGTGAAAATGATGTTTTGCCATGTTGTGGGGTTGGGGCATTGTTAGCTGGTTTTTTTTTTGGTTTGTTTTTTGGCTGGGATCAGTTACTTTCTTGGCTTGGTGTCCGGCAACTTTGTTTTTTTAAGTGCTCATCAACAAAGAAGATATTAAATAACCTACTATAAAATGAAGAAAACGCTGTCCATCTGTCTGTCTGCATCCATTTTTCTACTCGATGGATTGTGCAATCAATCTGAAAGTGCACATGGGCATTGAGAATTGCCACAGGCAGAGACTGACGAAGCTCTTTGTCTCATTTACTTGCACTGCTGGTGCCTGTTTTGTGTAAAAATGCTTCACAAATAACGTTGATTTGCTTCTTCTTCTGTCCATGTAGTCAATGAGCAAGAACACGGACAGCGTCACTCTGCCATTGCAACCCACACTGTGGTTGAAGGTTGGATTGCATACAAATTGCTCACTGTTACGGGCATAGACATAATGTATATTTCTACACATAACCTGTATACAGGCATCCTGTATTCTGAGAAAAGTACTTATACAATATGGCAGAGGGGTTCACTTACCACCCAGTGCATCTACATGTATTTGTCTGTGGTTACAGGAGCCACTTCGCTCTGTGGCGCTGCACATTATTGAGCTGTACAATCCAGCCATGACAGAGAGGAGGGCAGCACATCTCTCCTTCTTTCACAGTTTTGCTTTATTAAAATACAAGAAAGAGGGCGAGTGGGCTGAGTGCACTAGGGGGCGACAGAGAGACAGCGCTGGAAAGCTTGAATGACAGAAATACAGCGCTCTTTTTTATTCTTTCATAGCGGTGATTCAAAACTGTGCTGCAAGCGGCAAAACCATCAGTCAGACAATCAGGATTGTTCTGAACGGGCTCTGTAACGTTACAGTACACGTTTCTGCACCAAACAGTTGGCAGATGTAAAGTTGTCGGGCTAGTTCAAACTGAAAATGGTGTGCACTGTTTTGCTGCAGTGGACAAATGTTTCCCAAAATGTTTCAAAAACAGACAGGCAGTGGGTGAATGAGACAAAGGTCTTTGTCAGTCTTCAGATTCATTGGGCAACCCGTCGAGAATAAAAAAAGTCAAAATGTAGTTGCAGTGCATATATCCCCAAGTATGGACTAGTGTATAACCAACAGACTGCTGGTTGCTACATGAAATATGTTTTAGTGTTAATAATCTTCCTGTCAAACTCTCCACAAGACAGTGAAGAAAATTTTTCCCAAAACGAGGTTTTCACAAACTCGCGTATCCCCAGAAACGTCTCTATTTATGTCACAGACTGCTACAAAGAGTCTTTGCCTAAAGAGAGTTTATCACAAAGAAGAGTTGATGGAAAATAATCCTCAGCCCAAAATGTCACACCTTTTATTAATGTAATTTTTTCACCCGCTTCTTTCGTCCACACTGAATGTGTGAGTGGGCCAGTCATCTGCCACAGCAGTATTACTCAGTTCAGCTCACAGGACACTTTCCCCAGCACAAGAAACAAAGGCCAGTCTGTTTCTATGGTTTCTCACATACTGGAGATCTGAGTGGAATTTTACATAGACAAGGCTAATGGATAGACTGCACCGGCCGACATTTAACAAATACCAAGGAGGGGTACGATGATGGAGAGTGCGACTTCGATGCTCCGTGACCCAATGTGAGCCGTTCTACAGATGACATTTTTTAGATATTAGTTGTGTCATCGTGTGGCTCATTAGTGAAATGAGGTGTAGTTGTTACATAACAGGTGGCAGGGGGGGGGAAGCATTCAGAGAGCGTGGTCCGATGCTGGGTAGAGCCCAAACACCCCCTCCCCAGGCAAAACACACACACACCCTCGCCCTCCCATAGGTCAAAACAGGAAGCCCGCCAAAAGAGCTCCGACAAACAGGCCCTCGTTTCTCCAGGTTCCTGATGCATCGCACCAGAGAGGGCTGTTTTCCTAGAGACGGAGCGCCTTATCCTTCACATGACACACTAACAGAGAGGAAGGTTTCCATTCACTGTTGACGGCAGCTGAAGGTAGTGACTTTAGAGAACAGGGACTGAAGGACAAGAGAAAGGAGATCCACGGCGATATTTCTGAACAAAGTTAAACAAACTGAATATGTGTTTAAAGTGAATTGTGCAGACTAGTAAGTAACCAAAGTAAACATTTCTGGAAAGGATGGATGAAGGGAAAACGTTCACGACAACCAGATCACCACACAGTGCTTCCAAAAGGTCATCTGTGCCTTAAATAAATCCTCGAAAGTTTGTAATTAACAACCGGCAGAGACAAAATGGTGAAGAACCAAAGGCTTTTTGAAATGACTGCTCGGCATCACCCAGATTATGACTCAGAGGAATTGAATCACAGCCTTGTTGAACCTCGTCAGGGTGTTCTGTAATTGAATTGCAGGGCACATTGTGTTCCTTTTAACTTTAAGTAGACCAAACTGACTTCCTGAATTGCGGTGAACCAGGTCAGCACCAGTGTTCAGTTTACAAGACAACCGATGGATGGAGATGTTTTGCTCCTTTGGTCTGTGCCATTAAAAAAAGAGTAAGCCATTCTAAGCAAGGGGTGGGACAAAGTCATTGTTTTGCAAGTCACAAAGTGACTTTGCTCTAGAGTCCTTATACAAGTAAATACAGGCAAGACTCAAATCGAGGTAGAGTCCGAAACTTTAAATTTCAAGTCCTGAACAAGTCATAAGCACTTTTCTGATCTGTTAAATTTTCATAAATTGTGAATG
>JAPZDX010000015.1:11869097-11879740 GCA_029783625.1 Naso annulatus | reverse complement strand
CTTTAAGCACCAAGCAGAAGTTCTCCTCTTAGATTTTTGTGGTTTTGCTTCACTTTGGACCATAAAATTAAGATATTTTCTCGTAGTTTATATGAGTTTCGTTCAGTGATGCAGTAAAAAGGAAATGGCTTTACCTGGGGGGGGTTGTAAAGCTAATTTATGCACGTTCAGGCTCCAACTTTTTTTTTTTTTTTTTTTGCCAAAACTCATAAAAGCACTAAAATGACTTAACTTTTTTATGACTACTTCAGTAAAGACTAGCGCTTTATCGTGAGCTAATCAGTCAGTGCACCTATTTATTTTCAATACAAAGTTCATAGACTAAACGTGAATGTGCCTTGGCTACAATAAAAGAAAATTTTGTCAATGCTTTATTCCATCATTTGCCACCTGCAGGTGACTGTTAACTCCTACAGCTCCATGTAGGACCAATTACACCTCATTCTGATTACAAGGGCCAGTTATGACTGAGTTTCTCTCCTCGGATGCTTGATAAATATGGATCCTGGTTGTCATTTTGTACAAAAAACTTTTTAAAAATGTGCTTTAATTTCTTTTTTTTGTTTGTTTGTTTGTTTTTCTCAGCAAACATTAGCCCCCCTGCCAATGTACAATATTGACATTTGTTTACTCAGGCATAGAAAAAGTATTTAATTTTAAAAAGGAATCTATAAAGAAAGAACCTTTTAACTTCAGACTTTGTGTATTTAGATAGTTCAACAGTCTCGGTCAGAAAGCAAGTGAATTATTTTCATATTTCATTCAATTAAGAGCACGCCTTAGAAAAAACTTCATTTCACTCCTCCGATTTCTGGTTTGTTGACGTTTTTAAAAATTTAAAACTGGAGGAGAAAAAAACAGTTTTGTTTTGTTGTTTTTTTTTCTTCAGCCCTGTCCACAAGACTCCTATCACCATGAATAAATGTTGCTGCATTTGGTTAGTTTGTAAAATATTTTTGACACCTGTTGTACTGGAAACGCTAAAGAATTGGACATGTGCATTTTTCAAGAATAAAGCCTAGGCATACACTGGTATCTATCTGCACAGGGTACTTTATTTCATAGTGTTCCTTGGGGGAAAGAATTTTGATACAAATCACAATAAAAAAAAAGTGTACCTTTGTATTTTTATGACAATACTGATGATACCTTTCATCGTACGAAACCAATTTTGGATGATTTGACACCAATCATGTTATATTGGGAGGGTTTTGGCCACTAAAATGTGTGTTCTGGAATATTCATCTCAGGGTGCAACTGGTGTGAAAGAGAACAGGCCTCTTTAGTTTGTGTGTTACCACATTAATTCAGCGGTGGGGACAGTTTTAGTCCACCATGCAGGATGAGTCGGACAGCAGGCTGCAGATTCTTCCTGCAGCCTGCTGGCTGTCTTCACCTGAAGGGCTGCGGGCAGGGGAAGGAAGCGGAGGTGTTCAGTAACATCGTTCTCTGAGGAAAAAGTTTTCCTTGTTTTACAGATGACAAAATAGCAGCTAGGATTGCAAACACAGTGAGCAATTGAAAAGGTGAGCGAAAATCATACGAGGAGTTTGTTCTGTAGCTTCTTCCTGTAATGGGAATGAATGTTTTTCCATCTGTTTTATGGATTATTATTTTTTTATCTTTTAACATTTGGAAATAAAAGTACTTCATGTCTGTTTATCTTGAGCATTTTAAATGGATATCGTGATTGGATTTACATTTGAAACTTGTCGAGTAATGTGTATGGTTTTTAAAAATAAAAAATGTATTTAGCCTAACTGCAGGGCCGTGCTTTTCATTTACCACGCAGTGTTGAGTGGATGGATTCATGCATTCAGGACGCTGCAGAGGGCAGACACACCTGTGGAGGCAAGTCAACATCCTGCAGAAATTAAGGATTTTTTTGTTTGTTTTTTTTACAGGAAAGCTGATTTTCTGCATGAATGTGTATTAATGAATATAATGCAATTACAAAATTACGACAAATGAACAAATCACTTTACATATAGTGTAAACTCACAATTCCATGAAAAGCCCGCATAAACATATTTACATGTAACAATCTTTTAATTCTAAATTATATTGAGCTTTTTGTCAGCATCATGTCCAGATATTGTTTAGAAAATGCCCAAAATTATCTTATTTCTAATGTATTTTATATTCAGATTCTTCAGTGACTGCTAAATTAAAAAGGGCAGCCATTTATCAAACTGAGGTTATTATGTGGCAAATATTTTTCTCAGTGATTTAAGCGTTTTGGTTTATAAAACGTAACAAACAATTGGAGACAGTGGCAAATTTATTATTATTATTATTATTATTATTATTATTATTATTATACTTTTTTTCTGAGGTTGTTTCTGCTTTAGCCTAATTGTTGAACTTCCTGGATTAAAGTGGGCAGGACTTATTGGAAAAGATGATGTCACGGATGCCCATGCACAAGTTTATTCATTCATTGTGGATTTGTTGGATTTACAGTGTCAGCTGAATTTTAAATTAAAATAAATTTAAAAAAAAATTTCCCTCTTATTTTTAGTCTTAACTTGTTGATTTTGTAATTAATGCACAATATTATACGGAGGAAAAGTTTGAAAAAAAATTAAATCCGGTTTTATATTTACTTATAATTTAAATTATATTTATGTGTATTGTTATAGTATGTTGAGATTTTATGTCATTGCATGTCCAGACCAGCAGAGGGCAGTACACTTCTTTCCAGGCCCCCTGTCTGTCAGCCTTTAAACAAAGATTGTGTATTGGTTAGATGACTCACTCAGTTTCGTCTCCCTGACGAGTGACCAAAGCCAGAGCCAAGCACGCGGCCAGGATTTCCCGCTCAGGAGCGTTACGGGAACCCGGAAGTAGTGAGAGAGTGAGAAGTCTTCTT
Source organism: Naso annulatus (assembly GCA_029783625.1). NCBI lineage: Eukaryota > Metazoa > Chordata > Actinopteri > Acanthuriformes > Acanthuridae > Naso > Naso annulatus. The sequence continues at coordinate 11,876,868 of JAPZDX010000015.1, read as the reverse complement.
CTTCACTTTTGTTTGCAAACCGTCGGTCCTTCCGCTCTGCGGGAAATGTGTTCAGGTGGAGACAGCGGGCGAAGGTCTGCAAGTGACAGGTCGCGACGTTTCTGTAAGTACTGCAACGTTAGTCTGCTCCCGTGTGAGCCGAATAAAGTAGCATTTAAATTAGCATGTTAATCAGTTAATAGAGGATTTAAAGCGTTTGTGTTGCTCTCTGTTTACCTGAAATCGGCCATTTTTTGCTACTTACAGTAATGTTTCTTTTTTATGAGCGGCAGTGATATCAGTCGTCCGCAGGAGTTTTTCTGTTTCCTCTCAGAGAACTCCGCACAGACGCATATTAGCTCGACATGTAGTGAAGTGCAGGAGGCGGTCAGGTTTCGCCCGCGCCTCCGTACAGTAACTACATGATCGCTCACCTGTCGGGATCTTAACGTCACCTGACATGTTGCTCTGTGTGTTGTTGTCGCGGTGATGCCATCTGTCAGAGGAAGGAATGAGACCCCCCCACCGCTGAGCTCAACATGAGAGAGTGGTGGATTCATGTGGGCTTGGTTTGCATCCCGCTGGTCGCCGTCTACCTGCACATCCCGCCCCCGCAGCTCTCACCTGCGCTGCAGAAGTGGCACAGCGCCGGGGACGTCTTCCACTTCAGGGGCAGGGAGATCTTCTACAGAGGTACGACCGGACTCAGCCGCCGATATTCTAGAAAAGTCCCTCCATGGGCTGTCAGAGTCAGATACATGGTCCTTATCAGCATATAAAGCTGTCATTAGCTTTAATTTTTTCATTTGTTTTCTCCAACTAATCAATAATTATGTAATATAATAATTATATTGGAAAATATACTCAAAAATATATTTACATAATCTACATAATGTTGAGAAATGAGAGTCTACGTGTTGTATGAAGTTAGCATGCTAACCAGCTAACCCCAGCTCGTCCTGGCTTGCAGTACCATTTGGTGCCTCAAGAGGCGATCATTCAACGCGAACTTTTGCGTGTATCTGTGTCACATGGGTTTTGTCAAGGCCCCGCCCCTTTTAGGAGACAGGAAGCAGTCTTGACTTTATTCATTCTTATGGGAGAAATAAACGTGATCAGAGATTATGACCAATTCTTTCAAACCATCATTACCAAGATACATGTTGGTTGGTTCCTGACTGTCTCCATGGGAGACGTGACTCCGCCCACTTAGTAGACACACCTTTGGCGCAGCATACAGTGGGGCATCTTGCATTAATATTGACTATCTTTGGTATGACCTTCCTCTCGCTCCCCTCCTGGCCCTGCCTGAACCCATGTTATCGTTGTTGTCACCTCTAATCTATTTTTTTGTTGTCAAACGGGAGGTGGAGTTCGATCCCAGTCCAGCTGCCCACTTGGCTCCAGTCCCTGTGCCCATTCCAGCACCACGCCCGGGCAGCTTTCCTCTGCCAAGGCCTCAAATGACCACACCAGTGTTCCTACATGTCATTGTCTTTTGTCATCATTGGTGACATAGGTCACATAAACTCCGCCCATTATTCCCTAAATAGCTTAACCTATGAGATATGGTGTTTGTTTACATTTTGTCCATAATCAACAAACGTTACAGAATGAAGCTGAAAATGTGTGACAGCGTTCGTTCAAAAGAATGTCTGTGTCAAAATCCTTCTTCACGCTAATATTCCAGCTAGGAAGGCAGCACTTGTGAGGAACTATTTTTCCAGGCGTAACTTTGCTCTCCACGGCTCCTGGCTCCTCTCTCTCTCCCTCTCTCTCTCGCTCAGCAATTTGTTGACCAAATAAACGCAGACGTTCTCTTTAGAAGGGTGAATTACCTATAGCTAGCAACTGTCACGTGTCCTATAGTGTTTCTATCCCTTGTTTCAACATGAATGGCAGTGAATGAGCTTTAAAAATGCAGCCTGACATCTACACATTTGAACAACAACATTTGTAGAACATAGAGGTGATCTCTGCTAATGGTGACAAGTCAGAAATACACTGGGATGTAACATTAAAAACCAGACTGAGGCTAAAGCATTACCAGACACAACAGGAATCACCAACTATCATTATCAGTGTTAGTTATCGTTTCTCAATGTTTGTCCAGATGAGAACATCTGTCAGTCTGTCAGTCAGTGATGTGATCTGATAACCTTCAGGCCTGCAGACAGAACAGCAGGAGAGTTTGAAGCCTCAGCTGAAGCAGCACGCTGCCTCACTGAGAGAGAGTCTGAACCGAGCGACTCGTCATCTCTGCTGTCCTCATCGCCTAATGGCAGAGATATTAAATGACAACGTCTTTAAATCTTATGAATATGAGGCCAGGCAGTCACGGCCAATACACATCAGTCTGCAGAACATCCTGTTAGCGTTATGAGCTCTCTGCTGCTGCCGCCGTCTGCTCCTCACCTCCATTATACGGCCGTGATGGGCCAGCTTCCCGGGCCCAAATTAAAAGAAGAGGAACAGAGTCCTTGACGATGAGGCTTCGTCGATGGAAATTAGCCTAAGTGTTGTCATTAATATTTCCCTGTGCGGGCTAATGTCTGCATCGTAATGTTAAGAACAGGATATCCCCTCAGTATCTGCTGAGGAAGGCTCTTTGGGGAGTTGGAGAAAACCTTTATGTGTTCAGAGATGAAGCCTAATGTTCAAAGTGAGACAAGTTTTAGATTTAGTGCGAGCTGCGGTTTTTACAGTTTAGTTTCTTCACTGAGGCAGACAGCTCAAAGCTTTGGATCCTGATTTAGTGACTCCCATCATGTACCTGCTGATCAGGTTCCCAGTGACTGACTGATGAGTGACAGGAAGGATTTTCTGTTTGTCTTTTTGAGCTTTTTCCAGTTTTGTCTAAAGTGTTCTTCATGGATTTCACATTTAGTTCAGAGTATTAAAGGAGAACTTGGGTAATCTTCAACCTGGGCCTGATTTCCTCGTGTGCGTATGACTGATGAGAACAACTGTTTTGGAAGTTGGTCCAGTGTTGAGGGAGGCTGTTGCAGCGGAGAAACGGACTGAAACAGGATTTTTGGGGGCAAACTTGCGCTGTCAAAGTTTGTCCACTAAGGGTGATGTTTTCGTCACTGACTGGCTCAGATCAACAGTGTAGGTCTTACCCTTCACTTGTTCTGGGTTTTGTGTAACCAAATCTCGTTCTGAGGTCTCGTTCTTGCAGGATCTCCTGTGTTGCAGGAAGATAACGCAGCAGCCATGACAGAGAGCAGGTCAGAGCAGAGCTCGTTGTTTTGGAGCACATCTGGGAGTTTTGTCTCATTGATTTCAGTGTCATGGCTGAATATTTATTTATTCCAGATTGTGGATGATTTTGATGGCAACTCATATTTATTTGAGCCCGAGTATACTGATGAGCAGCTCCTACAATCTAACATGTGGACAACCTGACTTCAGAACGAGATTTGAAATTTAACCTGGCGCCGCTGCAGTAAGGACACAGCCTCTTTTCATCGGGTGCTTGCTCTATCAACTGAGCTACAGCATGCCCCGAAAACAAGCACTTGTAGCGGAGGAATATTTAAGGGTGAACATTTTCCCCCAATGTTCCCGTTCTAGCTCGTTTCTTGGCCGCCAGCTGCATCAACCTCCAGCCTGTGTGTTGATGTCACTTCCTCTCTGGAACACGTCCCCCTCAGTTGCACCGAGTGTCAAAACATCCTCCAACATGGTAGCATTTAGCAGTGGAAACTGGGAAAAATGGAACTCAAACTACTACTACCATCAGTTTAAATTAAAGGCAATTGGACTCGACAGTGATCCTTACAACTTACCAAAGCACCAGCAGTCCACAGATATTGACAGTCAGCTAGGAATCGGGCTTCCTGACCTTTATTGTTACCTGATTTAATGCCGGGACAATACACAAAGCCTGAAGGCATACAAAAGTCGGGACGTCAGCCACCCATAAGGATGCTAAATAACACAATTTCCACAGACTTTGTGGAAAGTTTTAAAGTGATCTGGTTAACAGTCTGAACTTGCTTGGTGGAGCAGCATCAATGTTACTCACTTGGAAAGGAAAACTAGGTTTGTCTTGGCTGTTAGCTGACGCTGACATTATCTAATCATTCCCCACTTATTTGCAGGACATGAGGCTCATCATCATGGATGCTTTTTAAAAAAATGCCAAAATAAAAAACTTTTGCAGTTACATAGAAAATGAGCTAAGCTATGATTTTACCCCCAAATCAAACTGGCTACCACAAATCCATCTTTCTGCGAATTTACTTCTTTTTTCTGTAGCTTTTGGCGTCTGTAAAACTTTATTTTAAATTTATCTGTGCAGTCAGTCGCACAACAGCTCTTTCCCATTTTAGATGTGTTTTTGTGTGTTTGGCACACAAACTGTATGCTAATGCTGCCACTCAGTGGGCATATCTGCAGTGACCTCCACTGAAGGTGATGTCACATCATGCATACCCTCTATACTGGACCAGCTTCCAAAACAGTTGTTACCATCACACACACACACACACACACACACACACACACTGAGCTTCTAGCCTACAGGTCTCCATGGTAGTTTTCATTGTTTCTTTTAGAATGAGAAGAAGAATAAGAAGAAAAGTTTTCCACACTGATAAAGTGTGATGGTGATCGTTGATTGATTTGATCTTCGTTTGTGTGAAAAGTCACATTTAAATTTTGATGTTTCAGGTAAAAACCAAACAGACTGGTGTTCTTCCTGCTGGCTGATGTCAATGTTCACATGTTCCTAATGAAGAAATGATCTTGTCTTTTTAGTAAAGGATTGTTTGTAGTGTTTTATATGGAAGTGTTCTCAGCCGAGTCTGTGTAGAAAACTGAAAGTGTATTTTCAGGTCTGTTCACAGGTGCCATGAATGAAATAGACTCCTTTCATTTAACCTCCTGTTATTGAGGAGAGAAGAGATCAGATCCTCCTACCTTCCTTAAACACAAACACTCAGCAGTCACTTTTGAAGTTTTGCCTAAAACATTTCCCATCATGCTGCTGTGACCTTTGACCTTCTCACTCCTGATGTACGTTGTTCCTCTGCTTTGTGTTCCAGGGTTTCGGCGATGGCTCCATCCTGCCAGAAGACCTTCAAGAAGCAGAGGAAGAGGAGCCGGAGCTGATCCTGGATGGTGGTCTGCCTCGCTACACCTCATTCTCTCTGAACTCTGAACTCTTGCCTGTGGAGGTGGGCAGGGAGATGGCTGTGGATGAGGAGGTGGAGGCAGAGAAGAAGGAGGAGCTAAAGACGCAGGAGAGAGTCGAGGAGAGAATGGGCTCCCTCCCCAGGAAACCGCCTCCATCATGGGAGGAGTGGAAGCTCACGTCCTCAGGTCGGGCAGGAGGAGCAGAGGAGGTGAGCGAGTCGAGCTCAGCGTGCAGACAGAAGTGAAGAGACAGTATATTGTAAACACTGGCCTTTATTTTATTGAGCTGCAGAGAGGAGCAGCTCAGTCATCAGAGACAGACTTTAGTTTCCCATGTCTGTTTTATTTTTGAGGATTTTTCCTTCAGTTGTCTCCTTTCTCTGATCTGCTCCTGTTTTCTTTCACCACTGATACAAACTCAGCTCGTCCACATTCACCTGCTGTCACACTCACAACAACACTGTTTACTGTCACTCTCCTCCACTTCGACCTTTTTTGATTACCGTCTCTGAAGCTGAACATTTCCTGCATGTTTCAAATTGAAGTAAACCAGTAAAGTGGAAGATTACAACCTTAAAATTCCTGAAAGAATCATGAAGTTAATGAGTTTTCTTATTGAGATCAAGCTCTCTGGTTTTAAAGGTTCAGTGTGAAGGATTAAGAGGAAATATTGGCGGAGACAGAACATAATCTACATTAGTACGTTTTCATTGGTATTTATTCAACCTGAAAATAGGAATTGTCGTGTTTTCATGACCTTAAAAGAAGCCTTTCATATCGACAGAGGGACTAGGTTCTCTCTGTTGCACCACCTTACTTCTACAGTAGCCCAGAACGGACAAACCAAACACTGGTGCTACTCAAAGCAAAGAGGGAGCGGAGGGATTTTGAGGTGGTTGTAATCTGCAACCTCACCACTAGATGCCACTAAATTTTCCGACACTGGCTGTTAAAGAGAGACAAAGATAAACAAACATGGAACATTGTTGTTTATATTTTTAACAATAAAAACTGAACACGCACTTCCCAGGTAACTTTAAACTGGAAACATTTTTCCGGATTTTCTTTCTCTTTTTTTTGGAAATATTTTTGTGACTTTTTGTGTCTTTCTTAATGGGTCAGCTAAAGGATTGGATGTAAAATGGGGGAGAGGGAGAGAGAGGGAATGACATGCAGCAAAGGGCCACAGTATGGAATCGAACGCTGGTTCACTGCATCCAGGGCACAGCCTCTGTACATGAGGCGCCTGCTCCACTGACTGAGCTACCAGGGTGCCCCAACGTTTTCAGGAAGTTTTAAGTTTCAGTGACGGTAAATGATCAAACAAGTAAAAATGACTGTTGTTGTTAACCAGAGAAAAATTGATCACATTTAACTCCGTCCTGAATATTTGAACTTTATTTGAGAAATGAAAATATTTTAACATCAGTCAGTTCTCTCTCAGTGATACAGTGATCCTCAATGTGTGCTTTATTATCAGGACATATATGATTATATTCTCTGATATTGTATTTAATGTGAAGTTTTCTGTTATTTGAATTTTTTTTATTTTGGCTGATTTCAGATTCGGAGGAGAGAGAGAGAGGACGAGCTGCAGACATCAGACCATGAGAGCATCGTGTCTGCGGGAAACCTGATTCTGGGTGAGAAACTGAGTCTGCATCAGCTCTGATATGTTTACATATATGTGAGAGACAATGAAATGACCTTATCTTTGGTCCTGTGTGCGCGCGCGTGTGTGTGTCTGTGTGTGTTTGTGCAGGTATTCCAGACTCCAGAGACAGTGAAGCAGACTCTGAGCTCACTCTAACAGACACAGACACAGAGTCAGTATCTTCTCTCCCTCCTGCTTCATTTTGCTTCATCACTTCATCTTTGTTTTCTCCTCCTCTTTCTCCTCCTACGTCACCTTCTTTTGTCTCCTTCCTCTGTTGCCTCCTCCTTTTTTTTGGAGGCGTGTGTCGCCCTCTTCTGGTTGAATTTGTCATTTGTTTACATTCATCTGGTTTTGTATTGATGAAAGTCTAAATCCAGTGTCAGTGCCCATTTTTAACTTGTACAATTGAACTGAACATTTTTCCAAACTGGTAAAGACCGTGTTCTGACAAACATAACATTGTTTTCCTCTTTTAGTTTTTGCCAAATTTGTGTCTGTGAGTTTCTGTCTGATGGGGATTTTCTTCATTTGTTGTGAATATCTTTAGACATTTGATTTCTTTGGAAACTTAGATCCCCTCTGACCGATTAAGGGCTCCACTGAAAGATTTAAAAAGATTCATTTTGTTTCCAGTCCTGAAATTTAATCATGAATGTGACAAAACAGTTTAAATCAACAAAAACAAAAGACCAAGAAGTTTGGGAGACAAAAAAAAAATTGTTTTCTGATGAGTGAAACATCTTTGATGAAAAGGTTTTTCTTTCTTCCTTTCTTGGAGGTCTGTCAGGATGATTGACACAGAGAGGAGGAAGAGGCGGGGCCAAGGAGGAGAATTTTTACCAATCAGAGGAGGCCACAGGTACGAGACCTGCAGTGAGTTAAAAAAACAACTACCAGGGCGCCCGGTGGCTCAGTCGGTAGAGCAGGTGCCCCATATACAGAGGCTATGTCCTCGCCGCAGCGGACCCGGGTTCGATTCCACCTGTGGCCCTT
>JAPZDX010000015.1:11764166-11774503 GCA_029783625.1 Naso annulatus | reverse complement strand
AACAGTGAGAGGTGAGGAAGAATCTGGTGCAAGAAAATGGAGAAAGTACGCCAATGATCTCTCCAAAAAGGCTAACAAAGAGCTCATCCCCTTCACCTCCACCTACCTGGTTGAGTGTGCACTTTCTACTTTGACCATGATCAAAAGAAACTAGGCATACTGCTCAGGGCTGCAGGTAAATCATGATTTAAGTTTGTTCCTTTGTGCAGTGCATCCTCACATCAGTTGCCTTCGCACATTTAAGACACAAATTTATCGTTTCCACTGAAGTGGGCGTAAGCAAAAGATTGCCGACAACATATGGAAAGACAAATTGTGTCCAAAAGTGTGTTAAACGATGTTCAAAATGTTTAATAAGACGTTAAAATGACACATTTTAAATACTTTTAAAAGACGTTAAGAACAGGTGGACATGTTACCTCTTTTAATCCATTTCCCTTCGTTCTGAAGGAACCAAAGCAGCTGTGCTAAAGTTACAGCCATGTTAGCGTTGGTGATGTTTTTTGTGTGAGACGAGAGATGTAGTTCACCGACCTGTTTCACAAAAAACGTTTTACTTTACTGTTTGATGACAAAAGTGGACTTTCTCGTCATGAAAAAATATCCTTTAAATTGCCAACCATTATATGTATAATTCATAATACAAGCCAAACGGGATCAAAAAATAATTTGTCCCTCTTCACTGACTACCCTTCATATTTTTCCAAATCAGGGTCCCATGGCCTGGAAGCAGAGGGGCGCGGCTTAGGCACTCTATATTTGGGTTGGCTTATCGATTTGAAATAAACCACATGAGACATCATGTGTGTCGTATGAACCTGGACAGTGTTAGGGTGTGAAATGACAGCACGTGCAGTCAGAACAAACAATAGCAGCTTCAAATATGTCCTTGGGATATTTATATCCTTCCATAATCTGCCTCACAACTTTACCAATCACTTTCTGCCAACCACAATCCAGGTGGAGGAAATCTAACTTTTTATTGGCCGATTGACCTTTCAGTGACACCCAATAGCACCTGAGGCTACGTTTCTGTATTCAGGGAATAAGTCTGACAGGCCGACAGACAGAGTGCTGTAGCATACATGAGGCTAGCAGATGTTTAAACTCTCGGACTAGACACAGTCTGGAGAGAAACTGGAGCTCGGTGAGAGTCTGCTGCCTCGAGTAGCAACCCATGTGCGGGGACTTAATGATGGAGCGCTCGCACAGGCTGTGTTCATTGAGCACCTGCTCTTTCTTTGGCCTTCACATCCAAGTTATTTAATTCACAGCTCTGTGCACATTGCTGGGAGTCAGACATATGGCCTTGAATGAACCAAATGAATAGACACCTGAATAAGTGACAGAGTACAGAAAAAGCAGTAGGACATTAAAGGTATATTAGTGTTTGATGTCAGGTGTTGGAATGTAAACAGTTACCTTCAGTTTGTGCTGCGACACTTTGATGTGAGAGAGAAAGGAACAGCAGAAAGACCCACACAGAGGAGTGACCCATGCTCTTCCTCTTCTCCTCTTCCTCCTTCGATCCGTGCTCCTCTTCCCAGTTTTGTTTTTCACAAATTTCCCTCCAGAGTTCCACCCCACAACCATCAATTCCAACTCTTTTCTCCTGTTATCTGAAAGCGTGGAGAACAGAGAATGGAAAAAAAAGTCATTAGAGGCACTCGAAGATAAAACATAATCAGCCGTTTTTTTAATTTGTAAAGGACTTATGACTTTCACGCAGAGTGGAGTTTTTACCTCCAGGGACTCAGTGTGAAATTATTGCTACACGAGAAAAAGGTGTCTAAGCAAACACCTACACCAAGTTTTGCCGTCTGTGATTATCGGAGCTAAATGGATTTATCTTCTCGTTGATTTCTTGCTGCTCTGATAATTTAGGCCAGCATGCATTAAGTAAGCACAATGCTGGACTAACTCGATGTACATTTGCAGACAGGAGTTCTCCCTGTAAAGTTTTACAGCAGATTTCAATGCCAGCGTGGAAATAAAGGCATCCAAAAAGCTTTTAAACTGTCTAATATGAACCCAGCTAATAAAAGCAGTTATTGGGAAGCCCAAACATTATGGACCTCCATGAGGATGAAAAGTTATTACCCCAATAATCTATTATAACTGCCTCACATACTAGAATTTATTCCAAACTCAGCCTCCAGGTTGATTAGATGCCCGAAACTGTTTTGTTGACATGATTCACATTGTTTGTTGATGAAAAAAACAACAATTTTTGCATCTCTTGAGATGAATATATTTGTTTATAGGGACTTTAAAGTTATTCCTTTGTTTTAGTGAGGCCATGCCATGTCTGCTCTTAAGGCTTTTGATGTCAGCTGGGATCAAACCTGTGAGTTTTAGTTCATTATTTCTCCAAAGAACCAGCTAACTGCTGGGCTTGCTTTCCCACAGATGCGTGTTGAACGCACAACATGTAAATCCTGCTGCTAAATGACACTTCAAGACGTAAAAGCAAAGTGCATGGGATCATGGGATTTGTTTGTTTCATTGATAAACAGGCACTATTGCACATATCAAATAAATACATGAAGTTTTATTCACAATATTTTTTGTCCCATCTTGGGACAGCATCTTCCTCTACCTATAGCTATTTTTTTTAAGACGTGAAACTCTAGTTTTGTAGTTGTAGGTTTACTTTTTAAGTTAAAAAAAAGACTAAAACAACAAAATCCCTCATGACTTTAAATGACAGGCAGTCACTCTGATTTAGGTTATGTTGAAGTAAACCTTGAACATACTTTCTGGACTTAACACAACGATGTCAGATTGTAATATCTGTTGAATCTCTGCTGCTGATAAGACATGAAACCAAAAACAGTTGTTTCACTTTTTTTTGGAATTTAGCCTTTTCATTCCAAAATCCCGATGTAAGACAAGAACATGGATGCTCTTCCCTTCTCTCTATGTTTAGTAAGTTGCTTGGTACCCGCCCCGCGCCAGCAGTTTTGCACATTTAATGAAAGTAAATGAAGAGGCGCCTTTACAGCCGTCTAGATCCTCTGAGACACATCCAAAAATATCTAACACGCTCCATCTCCATGTTATGACCGTGCATATTCTCTACTTTAAAGAGACATTGTTATGGTGGGCAAAAATACAGAGGAACTACTTTTCTGGGTGCAGTCACACAGCGCCTTGGTTGGTAGAGACTACTACTTCACTGTTAAGTGTCAAAGTGTAGTAATATATTTATTCATATGATCAATTACATAATTCTTTTCACTACTCTGACTTTAAAAAACTCTCACACTCAACAGCAAAGTAGTAGCTGCTATTAAATAAGGCACTGTGTCACTACACCCAAAAAAGTAGTTCCTCGGTATCTGCAACCACAATAACAGTGTCTCTATAGTGTGGTAAACGTGTACAGTCACAACATGCAGATGGAGCTTGTTAGAGATTCTTGGATGTATTTTCGAGGCTTTAAACGGGTGTTAAGACGTCTTCCAATCACTTCCATTGTAACGTGCAATCTAGCAACCTACTGAACACAGACAGAAGGGCAAAGCACCCATCTTCTAGTCCCCCAGTGGGATTTTGGATGAAGCAGCTAAAGTCCCAAAAAGTGGTGTTCTCCTTAAAGTGTCAGATTCAAGGAGCCTTTTCTATGATTCCACAGGTGCAAAGCGTCTGAACTGGCCAAACCTTTTGCCCACATCTGTCCTACACTGAGGATTACCCAAACTCCCCGAGGACCTGCCCTGTCCTGGAAACTCACACCGCAGAGGCAATTATCCTGAGCTGAGGTCGAGACAGCATGCCTAATCACTTCCGATGTGTGTGTGCAAACTACCTCGCACTTGGTCAAAAAAAAAGTAGCTCCATGGCAAATCCGCTAAAACAGGCAACGCGTGTGCAGAGCGTGAGAGTTTCCACCTGCCCTCTGTTACATTTTGTGTATGTGTGTTTTGGTGTTTCATCTATAATCACAACACAATGACGCCTTAGAAAATTTGAGAAAAAAAAAAATTAAGTTAATGATAATCTCAATTTTAAACCTATAACCTCATAAAATTAGCTTTATTTTGCTAATACACAGTAAAAGAACATTAAAGTTCAGTTGTGGATGTGCATGAAGATGCTAACAGGACAGGTGCAGCTGGACAGATGAGCCTTATTTGTTAAGGCACAGATGTTCTTCACAATAATCTAAGTAAAGGGAGAGTATGAGCTCTTCATGACAGTAAGTGCAGGTACAGTACCACTGGAGGATACAGAACATCCTCCTCCTTTTTCTACTTGACAGACAGGAAACTTCAGGTTAGCATGAATGAGGTTAGCCCCAAGGCTACAGCTTTCGACTCGACATAATACACTGAGTGGAGGCAATTCAGTCACTTGGAAATGTTGCAGCTGCTTTACGGGCCTATTATGTCCCGCTGAGACTGAACCTCGGAAGGCGATATTTAAAAGCAAGTACGGAACTATGCTGCAATTAAAGTAACTTATAGCAGAATCGTGAAATCAATGGTCCACTTCAAATTCAGCTCAAAGATCCTGCAGCCAAAATGTGTGAAATGATCAAACCTTCCCTAAATGCCACAGAAATGTATCAACAGAAAGAGCTACAGCAAAATTCAGCTACATTAACATAATTAATGCTTAAGTACTTTGCACTTGCAAAGAAATCATTCAGCAGTAACAGATTATCCCATTTGAAATGAATGAGCTCCCATCAGAGAGCAACATCAACGCATTAAGAGCGATCTTGGAAATGGTTTGTGCTGTTGTGTTTTACATTAGCTCGCTAACCCCCACATCTCCATGTAAGTGTGTATAGTATGTGAGCTGAACTTCAAAGAGAAACTGCCTTCACTCAACTTCTGCACATGTGATGAAACATAACAGATTTCTTTTGACATTCCTTCAAGTTATCCACCAGTACATCACTTCCTTTTCTTCTCTCGTGCGAGCATATCTCAGCTATAAATTAATATGAAAATGCCATAAAAAATAAATCAGATTCATGTTAAACAATCTGATTTCCAGAAAATTCCTCACTGTGGTTTGACCACCTGATCTGACAAAAAAGGCTCAAGGCTGACTAATTTACAACCCCTGCAGAAGGAAGTGAGAAGGAAGTGAGTTCTGGCAGGGGTTGAACTCCAATAAAACACATCCAAGAAACTGCACTCTTGCCTTCACTTGCCAGTGCAGATCGAAGATCTGTCTCTGCTTGTATCTCCATATTGCTAAAGTGCAGAGAAGACAGGCGTGTGTGTTTTTGATGAATGACAGCGAGTGTCAGAGGTACACAGTCACTGGCTTGTCTATCCTTCGGCGGGATTTTTAAATGAGTTTGCAGTGTGTTCACAGAGCAGCAGGCAAGCAGAAGCTCAGAGGTTTGTGATGGCTTCAGTTTAATGAAAAAAGGTTTTCAAGTTATTATGGGCCAAAGGTTTTATTAGTGTCCTGAAGCACGCAGTGAAACCTAATGTTCAACAATGGGCAAAAATACATTCGAAAAAAAGAGGTTTTAGCTTCATCTGTCAACTTTATTTGATCCCAAAGGGCAACTGTTTTTACAGCGAGGCAGAGTGCAAAACATAAAAGAACATATACAGTGTTAAGGAGAGAGTGCAAACATATAGGCTGGAAGTTAAACAACACCAGTCACGGTGGTCTGTCCTTCACACTGAACAACAAACACTTACAAACAAACACGGGATATTTTTTGCAAGTCAGTGCATGAACACGTGCCTTTCTAATTAGCCTGATATTAGGCTTTGCTGATATCCAAAATGTAATGTCACAATTTTGTCCCACCCTAATATTGCAATAGATAATATTATTGTCCGGGAGATGGGAGGATTGTGAGCGCAAATTTGTGTTGCTATCCTGTTCAGTCATCACCTGTTTGTGACAAGGATGACATCTGGCCTCATTCCAATCCTTTGGCTCACAATTTTCTCACACTTTAAAACAGAAATATTGTCAAATTTGCTGCATGCATGCCCACATGTAGACTCAAGAGAGACTTAGCTTGCTATGCATGGCTGAGTCTCAGGTCCATTGCACTCACAGCAGTAGAAAAACTCCTACCAAAGGCTCCTATTCTTCCTTACGTGTAGTAATCACAAAAAACCCCCCAAAACAGCACTTGCTAGGTTGCCAAGGTTGTTATTCGTCTGGACAGAACATTCCTTTCAGTTTAATATTGTGTAGTTTTCAATAATGAAGGGGTTTTGGTCCACTAGAACCTAAAATTCCTCTCGAAATAAAGATGGCACTGGCCATGTTCAGGGTTAAAATTTGCACCATACAGTGACACCATCTTTTTTTGTGTGTGTATGTGTGATTACCACATGTAGTTCTACGTGTGTGTTTGATTTTTGGTATTGTGACAAATATCACAAATGACGACAAACATATGGATGAAGAAATTATTTTTCTTAGTCCAAAGAAGAGTGAGTGGCTCAAAACGTCACGTCACTTCACTGTGAGGTATCTCATGAAAGAGGTTTTCTAAAGGTGCTGAAGTGTGCGGACCTTCATCATTCCTTCTTGTTCATACAATTCTGGTTTCTGCACATTTTTAAGTTTTTATCTTGATATTTGATAATATCTAATATTGAACCAATCCTCCTTGATATAAATATATTCGCAAGTTCAAGCAAATGATTTTGAAAGTTTAAGAAGGTTTAAAGACGATGAAATATATGACCCATCATACAGATTTCATTTACAGTCATGCTAACAGCTATAAAGCACAGCAGTGTTTTGAGGTAAATGCTGACAGTTGAAAAATGCAGATCACCAAAGTTTCTGAACATCGTCCTCTGGGGACCATGAATGTCTGTGCAAGATTTCATGGCAATCTGTACAATATTTGCTGCCGTGGAGCTCCTGCTGAGTGACAGAAAGATAATATCATCCCTCCAACAATACCTCAAGACATTCCTGCAAAGTCTGCGATCATAAGCCAGAGTTAAAAACATTCCTGCAATGATCCCACATCAAAAAACACTTGCACAGGTTGCATCCATCACTCACTCCATGCTGGGATCACAAGCACTTCGTCCAGCCTCGCCGGGGAGAGTGTGTGTGTGTGTGTGTGTGTCTGAGGCCTTTAGTTTGTCACTGCCCCAGGAGGATTAAATAATGTTGCAAAAATGAACTTTACTGTCTCGGGCCCTTATACTCCCTCTCTGGTACATATCTCATTTTTTCACACACACTCGCTCACACATCATATGCCCTGCAAGTCTAACTGCATGTCAGCTATTTCTACATAATGGCATTTTCCACCTCACCACTTCACAGGATGGATTATCCCTGTAGGTGGGGAACTGGTAACAGTGAAAAGACACACGCACAGAGACACACACAGCTCGGAACTACAGTGTATGATGTCTGGTGCCTTTAATGCACAAAGTAATATTCAGATCTACAGCTAAAACACTCATTAACAAATAAAAGCTCTCACTGATACACAGCTCACAAGCTCGAGCAAACTGTCTTAACATCACTTTACATTTGCAGGCAGCCAACACAGACAAGTCAGTGCATGAGAAGAAGAAATCCACAATTAGTTCTACATAGTTTCATCTCCTGACAAGGAGCTTACAAACAACCTGGTATGCTTTTTTATTCATGAATACACAAGAGCTGACATGAGTTACAATGCATGACATCTTGTTTTATGCCTCTGTAGAGTTTGGAGGTGTAAAATCTTTGCAGCAGCTTCTTAAATAAGCAGAGTGCTCATGCTGAAGACAAACACACGCATGCATACAGGACATCAGCACTGCATGGACAGTGTGTTTATTTGTGCATGCTCCTAAACTAAGCTGAGTGCACATTTGTAACAAATGGCTGCATCTTATCATATAACGGAAATTCAGACAACAAGAAAAGACATGAACTGCAAGTAGTAATCTCAGATAAGTAATGCTGTTTAAGGAGAAGTTGTACTGTAAGGAACAGCAGTAAGAGCTCAATATATAAAGTGTTGGCCTTAATCCAGGCACTTAGTCTGTAACAAAGGGTATCTGGGCAGTTAAGAATTCAAAACTACTCCGTAAAGCACCACATTAAATTGCAGTTAAAGTAATGGGTTTTGACTATGGCCCTAAAATGGGCCCACACATTCTCACTTACCACTGCAGACAAGTGAATCATCATTATCTTTCCAGTCCAGGTGACCTCTTGACGGCCGACAAGGAAAAAATATCCCTTATAATACACAAAAAAAGTTTCATCCAAGTCAGGGGGAAAAAATAAAAAAGTCTGGAATTGATATGTATTCCTGCAGAAGGTGTTATTAGAGATAATCGACTGAATGGCACATACACCGTGCGTATCTGCGAGTCTGTATCTGAGTGAAAGACGAGGTAGGTGTGTTTGAATGTGTGTAAGGGTGGATGACTGACACAGACTTGCTTTCGTGCTCTGCTGAGGCGCAGAAAAGTTTGGGAAAGAAGGGTGGGGGTGAAGCTGCTGCAACCTGTTGGCTCAGAGAGAGAAAAAGGTGGGGGATGCTGATGAGCTTTGACCCTGCAAGGAATGCATTACTACTGTTCTACAGTGTGTGTGTGTGTGTGTGTGTGCAAGTGTGCAGTGCAGTGCAGCGCGTGGAGGCGTAAACACAGACAGCCAAGCTTCCGCCTCAGGGCAACAGAATGAGCAGTTATGTAAAATGATGTTGAGGACTTGGAGGTTAAGTCTGCCATCACCCACAATCACAATATTGTGGGTTAACTCTTCCTCAAGTAATGAATTTGCAAATCCGCTGAACATTTCTTTGGCTCTGCATATATCTGCAGACAGAAGTCAAACCTCAGATGTCCTTTGCAAGAAGTGACGCAAATACTGTCAATTTAAGACTTGACATTCAGTTTTTTACAGCTTGTTTCATTTGTTGTTTTACTCGGCAATAAAACATTTTGATTTAAAACACAAAGTCTTGTATAAAGTACCCAAAAGCCATACTTGAGTAAAAATAAAGATACTTTACTGGAAGATGACTTTGGTAAAAGTGAAAGTCGGCACACATATAGTGTTACACACATAGTATTTCTACTTCATTACTGTAGAACACTGAAAACACAACCCCATGGCTCAATTTGTAGCCCAACTTTACCTAATATTTCGTTCACTCTTATAATAGATTATGTAACATCAAACAGGCAAAATACCAAACATGGCTGAAGTCGAAAGAGCTTTTGTATTCCTCACATACCTCTGAATTCAAGGTTTGTATACTCACACATAAACATAAAGAGCTTGTAGAGCAAACAGCTCCTCACAACAGAAAGGAGAGGAGGAGAGGATAAATCTGTCATGTTTTACAAGCCCCTCTGAGTTGGTTGGTGTGTGTGTGTGTGTGTGTGTGTGTGTGTGTGCGCGAGAGAGAGAGAGAGAGAGAGAGCATGTGTATGTGCGTGTATGAGGGGCATTGGGTCACCTTTAATGGTGGACCCCAGGAATGTAGTGACCACTTTAATAGGGTTTAGCCAGCTGTCAGTCATGACATGCTATAATTCAATGCACACACACACACAAAAACACATGCATATACACACACACACACACACACACACACAGACAACAAACACAAACACAAACAAAAACTGGGGTAAATCTAAAGCTGCTGGAGTAGAGATGTAAAGGTACGACCTACAATGATGCTTGCACGGTATACCAAAGAGCACCAAACAAACTCGACCCTTGAATCCAGCCTCAAATACATCTGCAAGAAATTGAAACGTCTTTTACTGGAAAACCAGCATTTAAGCCTCATCTTGCAGTGAGTTACTGCGGACTGATCGAGCGTCAAAGCTATGAGAAACTCATGTCCGAAAAGTTTCCAGATGCCATACAGCACATCACACATACTCAAACCATTTCAGTTCCACAAAGGAGGTTCACGTTAGCGTTCAAAATGTTCACTGCAATCAAAGAAGTTCTCTGATTTGCAAAATTGTGGGTTATGTTTGCTGAAAGGAGCATGCATAGTGTCAGCAAAGCAGCATGGTCGTTACATCAGGGTTATCAGTCCAATTTGATATTGTGGTGACTGTCTATGCAGCAGTGCAGCACAAAGTTGATCACTTAAAGGGATATTCCAGAATTTTTCAAACTACCCAGTCCTATTCCTATTGATAGAGACTATTTTTAGCTCACTGCATGCACTAAAAGTAAAAAGCAGTAAAAGCAATACCAAGTTTTGCCATTCTGCCACTAATGCTAATACTAGCACAAGTATGTGGATCCAGCACTACCTAACTCTGATTAAACACTCCACAGTGCACCCAAAGCAAATCAAATATGACGACAGTCTATTGAGGCGAATTCGAGTGATTGCAGAATAATTTTTC
>JAPZDX010000015.1:11753905-11764066 GCA_029783625.1 Naso annulatus | reverse complement strand
ATAGGCCATTGCAAGCTCCAGAGCCATTTAAACAGCTTTGGCTAGCGCTAGCCACAAAGCCTGAGCTAATCCTGTCTAAGCAAGCACTGATGCTAGCATGAGCAGTCCTTTTAGCTGGCCAGCTCTAGCATCCTTCCTGGCTAGGCTAGTGCAAGCTTTACTGTACAGCACAGGTAAAATAGTTACATTTAAATGTAGTTATGATGTAGTTTTAAAACAATAAACCTTATTTAGACTGTCAAACTCAGATTGTGACATGTGGTTTGTCCAGGTGGTGTAGTTGTAGCTATCTGTCCAAGATGGACATTTTTCGCACATACACGACTCACATCGACACAGCAAAACTCTGCACTACGTGTAAAGAGCTGAAAATTGTCTCTACAATAGGAATAGGACTAGGTAGGTCGAAAATGAGGCTCTATGTCAAAAATTCAGGAATATACCTTCAAACTGCATGCGGCCATTTATGTGAGCGATATACTGATGGAGAATAAAAGGCTGAATATTTCAAACTGAACTCAGGGCCGTCTGAGCAATGTGCTGCCCTGCTGCTGACCCTCAGCGCATGTTAAGCAAGTTCAGAAAGGCACATCAATCCAGACCTCTCTCATAAAAAAAATCAAAGATGAATGTGTCCTCATGAGTTACCACATGGCAGTTCTGATAGCTTCTCTGGCTCAATTACACTATGAGTGAACGAGTCGAACTGTCCTTTAACAGCAGGTGTGATTAGAGATAAAATTCGTTGCGGACCTGTTGGGGGTATTCAGATGGGGAAGATTAACTAGCCTTGTCTCAGCTAATTGCACTCCTTCACCGAGTGTACCCAAATCATCCCCAGTTGCAAGAAGCGCGGGCGCCAAAGTGAGCTTTGATTAAATTCATGCTGTAGGCTAACCAGAAAACAATCAAGTACATTTGGGAGTCAAGGGGAGACGAAGGAGGAGGGAAAAGAAGCAGGAAAAACAAGCAAAACTACAGTGACTTAGCAAAGCCGTCGGGGGATCAGAAGGTCGGGTGTGTGAGTTGAAGGCAAAAGAATATAAAAGGTGTGAACACACGTATAAAATAATACTTCTGTGTGGTCTGTAGTCATTAGGCATCTCATGGGTTTCAAACTGAACCGACAGCCCAATAAAAAAATCTATGTAATTACATCTTTGGTTATACAAACGCTTCTTCTAAGTGGGAATAAAACTCTCTGTGCCACCTGCTCTCCTCCCAGCATGCAGATGGAGAACAGGTAAAAATACAAAAAACCTTCGCAGACATCTTTCATGTGACAGTTCCCTTTTCATAAACGGCAAATCAATTCCATAAATACTGTGTTACTGCCAAGGCCTCTGATGATATACGCAACGGAGGTACAAGTGAGCATAATTACCTATTAATATTCTATTGGGAAGAGCCTCGGTCATTCACCATTCATGCCTCATGGCGGCTTCGCGAGGAGCTCCTACTTCTAATTTGATGAAATACAGATTTAATGCATTTCTGAAATCTTAATTTCTCCACCTCATTTTTTTTTTTGCTCCACTGGTTCCATCACAGAGGTTATGAGAATCAAACATTACTCTCGCCGCTGGTTGTAAGGCACTCTGTTAATTGCGCGATTTCTCACATGGCACTTTAATTATGTAAAGTTCAGGCTTTGAGTTGAAATTCAGAATTGATTATTTCTTTACACAGCGTTTCATATAATTGCTGGCTATATTACAGTAATATCATTAGCTCGAACTGGAATGGAGACGGTGGAGTGGTTTTTGTCTGAGAGGTTTTAGTAACTCCGAGCTGAACTTTGACCACCTACACTTTGGAACATTTTCACAATTAAACTTTCAAAATGAGGACATGTCACCTGCTGCTGCAGCGTGAAATCAGCCTCAGAGGCTTGTTTTTCCCGTGCTGGGATTTCATTTGCGCTCCTGCCTCCTTTTGTGTGGCATCAGTGTAACTATTGATAGACTGACAGCATGAGATGCGTGTCAGACAGAGCTGATGCTTGTATCAGTTTCTGTTTAATGCCGTCAGCGCTGGCACATTTGTTGGAGTTTCACACCAGGAAGATGGGCAGTCTTTCTCTGGCCGGAGGCTAACGCAGCTTTGACTCACATCCATAAACCATACAAGCTGGGCAGGGTGCCTGCTGCTGCCAACTACTAAAGGAGCACTCTGTGCCAAGCTTTTTAGCCACACAAACATACGTACAAACACATGCATGCACACACGTGCACAGCAGGTATGCACGTAGACACACACACACACACACACATCCATACCCTCGCTGAATACACACCCATTTTTTTGTCATGATAAATTCACTCCATAAACCTTGCAACAGTCCCGTCTCCGACAGAGATACGAGCTGTCATGGCAACAGAAGAAAACAGTGGTTGCAGCATGAGGGCTGTTTTGTTTGGGACAAGTTGCACCAGAGCAGAGAATTGAGATGCAGCAGAAGTCTTGGGCTGAAAGAATTAGTCATGAGTGTGTGTCCAATTACCACTCTGAAGCTGACAAAGGATGTCAAAATAATGAACAAAACCAGTTCTCCTCACTGTGCTTAAGAAGACACAGTGTCACTGCAAATCCAATATTCAGCACAGGAAGAAAGCTGAAGGTACACACGTAGAGATGCAAGTCAAAAACCTCAGACACAAGAAAATAATTTCTCTTAACATACCAGCAAAACCTTCTTTTCATGTTTGCAAATTGCAGATTAAAATCAGTGATTTAGAACAAGAGATCGTGCAGATTGTATGTTATTTAGCTGTAGTACATGATTTCATGATTATACAGATTATACTGTAATGTGAGGTGGCAGTTATGTTAATTATATCCACGCATAACGATGACTGGATGGCTTAAAAGGCCATGCTGTCAGTAAAACTGTTCCTGTAGATCATGTAGCTAGAGTTCATATATTGTAGCATGAATTTTCAGATCTAAGGGATGTTTGTTGATAACAAAAAATGACCCTTTGGATCTCAGGAGTGACAAGCATTTGTCAAAGAGATGGTTTACATGCATGTGGGATTTTTAGGCACCAGACAACCCCTGAAGGTTAAAGGGCAGCAGCTGTCCACACTTGCCTTTTGAACCTTCCAGAGACCGCAGAGACAGAGATGGAAGGACGAGGTCAGAAGAGGAGATATGAGACCAAGCAACTTTTTGCATTCATCAGAGGAAGGCATATGTTTCTGCCTGCATGACTGAATGTCTGTCACTCAGGAAGAAAAAGTATTCTACTGATGGATACGTTGTAATCACCTTCACAGCTCAATGCAGAGGAAGAATTTTTTAGGAATCAAGCTGGATGAAGTCATGTTTGGCCCTCAGACATCCTTCTCTGTCTGTAACCTCCAACACCTCCAGAGGAACTGACAGAACGTGTTGAAGCAGCGTCTGGAGAAAATTTTAAACGTGCATACATGACAAAGCTTTGCTCAAGGGGAAAACAACAACGTTCAATAGTTCAAAGACACATCAACACTGCTCTGTGTGTATTTGTGTGCGCATATTCACTAATTTACCAAAAAGTTTCGTATTTGAATCATTTATCAGCCTGACTGCCTGCCTGCACTTCATCCTACAGACGTGTGCAGACTCCTCTTACTTGGTACTCCAAACATTTTGCCTGCAAAGCACAAACAACAGAGAGGTTAAGCTACTGACTTGTAAATCCAGGTGCCTCTGTGAAATAACAGTGCTTAGTAAAAGCATGGGAAAGTGGACCAAACTCTGCCAATTAAATGCGACCTCATCTCAGAGACTAAATGGGCAAAGCAGATGGAATCAACAGCAGGTTGAGGTGAATGCTTAAAACAGGCGACCTCTGCGCAACCCATCAGGTAGAAAATGATTGAAACTTTTTTTTGTGTTGTTGAATATTCAGTATTTGAATTGAAATGCTTGCCAACAAACATAAAGAAGCATACCAATTAAAAAACTGTTGCAGTTTTGTATAATAGACAACTTTTTTCCACTCGGATAATTCAGAGGTCGACTGCTGCGACTGATTCCTTGTAAAAACACAATATTTACTGGAGCTGGAGACCTCAGTTCAAAGTTCAGCTATAAGGAGTTTGCAGCAAGCCTTCTGATTCTGTGCTTTTTTCCGCACAGTTGAACATAATCCAGCTTTGGTGAGCAGAGCAGAACTGGATTTAACTCAGTTCACAGAGCAGGACTGTGAAGGACAGCACAGAGTTTATTCAGGTATACATGCAGTATAGTCACATTACTACGAGATGAGAAAAAAATGATACGGAAGTAGCACAAAATGTAACCTGAATATTACATTTAATTCAGTTAGAAAGAGGTCAGTGACTTACTAGAGAAGACTCGCTGAATGTGAAGCTCACCATCAAATTATCAAAACCACGAAGTTTTGCTAACAGTGAACGACACGCCTGTCAATATTCTAAACAAGGGGTCTGCAACCTGTGGCTCTCTGTGGCTTTGACAACAAATGGAAATAAGTTACTGTTATATTTTTTTAAAATTATCATTGTTGTAAGGCTATAGCAGCATTTTTTTACCTTGCATGTTTTAGATGTGTCCCTGCTGCAACACACCTGATTCAGATGATCAGCTCGTTATCAGACTTCAGCAGAGTTTGATAACGAGCTGATCATCTGAATCAGGGACACATCTAAAACATGGCAGGGAGCCCCAAGAAACAGGACGACAAAAATACAGTTCTAGAGTCATTTTTCATTCTCTGATTTTAAAATTCCTAGTCAAATTGAACAGTATCTGTGCTCTCAGGTTATTATTTTGTTAATGAATTGAATGAGCATAAACTGATATTGTGTTTTATGATCAGGCCTGACAGCTGACTGCTACATGGCTGAAGAGTCTAACTCAAACTTAAACTGACTTTAGAGATAATTGAATTAAACTAGTTCATGTGTTTTTTTTACCTTGACTGTTTTAATGCTACGCTGCTGCAAAATACTTGATTTATTATCACGGTAGGCCACTTTTTATGTTATTAATTTTCACAAACACAAGGGGGACTCAAATAGGTCCGTCACAAGTTCAAGAACCAGCAGCATAAATAGCCAACTGTGAAAGAAACGAGACTCTGGGGTTCAAATGTGCTTAAGCACGGTACAGATTCCCTAATGTGAGTGTCCCTTTCATTGCCAAGTAACAATATAAAATGAAACCTTACATCTGCCCACATGAACACGAATCCAAATTCAAATAAGGACAAAAAAGGATGTATACAAAAAATTTCTCTTTTGCCCCTTCATGCAACAAAGCCGACAGAAAAGTTGTGAAAACAGAGCAGCTGAAGAACTTGAAGTGACACAAGTAACTAGATAATTGTTTGATTCGTAACTGTAATGTGATTAATGCCTTACTTTACTGAGTAAAAGACAAATGTAATCCAATTACATTAGTCAGATTACTTCTAATTAGTTACACCCAACACTGCATAGAAACACATAAATATGGACATCTGTACAAGGCTAAAAACTTGATTTTTCCTCAAAGTGTTTTTTTAAACTTGAATCTTCAGGCCAAGCTTCGTCAACACGGACAATAAATGCTGGTAGAACACATTCACTGTTTGTTGTGTCTTTCAATGGGATTCACAGACAATAATAAAGAAACAGAGGATCATCAGACTTGGGACGTGATCTCATACTCAGAATATTCTGTTCCTACATGAGCAAGAGTTTACCATGCCAGGATATGAGCTCATATCAAAGGAGTGTGTAAATACGAACGCACTCCCTCCGTCAGTCAGGTGGTGAACTCAGTGGAATGTGTCTTCCTGTGTTGTACAATATTGGCCGTGGCTGTGAGATCACACACACACACACACACACACATACACACAAGCAGAGACAAGTCTGCGGTGTGTCTGCTGAGAGCGGGTCACTGGAGCTCTGCGGCAGCACTTGATGGAATGGAAAATGGCCGGGGGGGGGCGGACAGCCGCTACGAAAGCTGCTGCTTCATGTGCATTATACAAAAGTAAGTGTTCCCATAAAAATTCAGGCAACTAGTTTTTTGCATATAAACATGACAGCCGCCAGAGATGTGGAGAGGCAAATGTGGTTCAACAATGTAGAAAAAAGATGGCAGCATAATTTTCAGCATTACCTGTGACCTGCCGCGTGTTTTCATTAACTGCAGGTGGGGTCGCCATTTACTGACCTGCACAGTGTTTGGATTTAGTGGAAACAAGAACAAAATGAAGGTAAAAACATGCACACATGCCCTGTTTTATCTGCCAATAACTCTAAAAACCCTGATTTGCCAAGAGTACAAATTCATTAGAGTGTGAGCATATGCTGGGGTGAAGGATTTCAAAGCAGGGACACCTGGGGGCTTCCACCATCGACACATAATCTTTGTCTGCGTAATCCACCTCTGCCTCTCCTCCCTCTGCTGTAACTGTCCTTTTGACTCCTCTCCCCCGTCATGTGCTCTTTGAAATGTCCTGCTTTGATCTAATTTCATATGCATGGTGCAGTCGGCAGGGACAAGGACGGTAATTTGTTTCATAGTCAAGGAAACATGCAGTGGATCACTCAATTTGATGGGGAGTGGAGTGTGGGTGTACAAGGCGACAACTTTTGAGAAATGAGAGGCTGGGAAAAGATGCAGTAATAGCAGGAGATACAGTGACAGAGGAGGAGGAGAGGATGATGAGCAGAGCATAGAGAAGCTGGAGTGACACAGAAATGGAGTAGGCTTGAGGAAAATAGCTGGAAAGTAATGATTTCTGAGTGACAGCATGAAATTCAAAGATCCTGAACAGAGAAAGGAGAGAGCATGAAAGAGGGGAAAAGAGAGAGTAACCGGAAAAAAATGAGGGTTATTGCTAACACATGCTGTGCCTGTGGCATGGTCCAGCATTTCTGGCTATCGCTGTAGAGTTCAGTACATATCACAGAAGAGGAAAGAGAAATGAAGTGATGGAGACAACATGTAAAGGAGGAGCAGCCGACTGAGGAGAGAAACATCTGCAGAAAGAGAGAAACACATGCTGAAGGAGGAAAGGAAAAGGGAGAGAAAGCAGGAGAGACAAAAGGGAGGGAGAAGGAGAAAGAGAAAGATGGGAGTGGGTGAGGAGATAAAAAGGTTTATGAAAACTGCTGTCATCACCCTTTGGAGAGCCAACGTCAAAGCAAAGGTCGAAAAATATGATCAAAGGTCAAAACCCTTAAAAATCAAAGGGAAGATCAAATAAGTGTAGCCTATAGATTCACACACACACACACACGCACACACACACACACACACACACACACACACACACACAGACTGTGAAATCGCACCTGACTAGAAACCAGCGCAGTCAAACTATCTCCTTTCCTTCCCCTCCTCAGTCCAGCTGTAGCTCTGCTCCCCCGAGGCAGCCATTCCTCGGCTCCCAGGTGACGTCAGCCCACCCTGGAGGGGGCAGTATTGTTCCAGTAAGGGTATGAGTCAGGACATGTCCACCTCCACCTACTGACATCTCCCTACACCTGACCCACAACCTGAGGGGACAAGCCAGATGTGGCATGACAGGGAGAAAGACAGACAAATACTGTATGTATGTGGGTTTTTTTTCTTTCTTTCTCTTGATTTTTTTGACATTTTGCTGTGCTGGCCTGTCACCTGTCGCCTGTCTTAAATGTGCAAGCTAGCTAACAACAACTAAGAGCTTGCAGGAGCCTATGAAAAAAATCCTGTTACATAATTTTTGGATGTTGCAGCTTAGTTTGTGCTGTCATGTAGAAACAGTATCAAAAGTTTGTCTCCACAGTATAGGTCTTTGAAAATCAATATTAAGAAATTTCTGCCCAAACAACCATTGGTGCCATAATATGAGCTTTTGAAAGATGGTATCAGTCAATATTTGAAAACCAAGATTCTCTACATACAACACAAATTTAAAGTCAGTGAAAATACTTGTATGTATATTTTAATTATAGACTTTACAAGAATATCATCCATGTTGAAAAATACATTAGTGATGTATTCCAAAGCACTTTTCATGTATACTGTAAGATTTTTTCATGTGGGACAGATGGATGAAATGATAGAGGAGGCTATACAGTATGCGTATGTGAGCGACTCTTTCAGCTGCTTCACGAAACAAACAGCCGTTTCTGGGTTATATATCTGTGTTTAGCCTCGTGTTTTGGTGTCATTACAGTCATTACAGGAGAGGACACCACTAAACATTCAGCGAGTTTTTCGTCTTTTAAAATGAGCGTTTATTGTGTTTTTCGATGGACTGTCTTAGTGCACATGCTCCTCCATTATTCTCTGCTGGTTCCAGGCAGCAGTGATGTCAGTAACACTATCCAGCTCTCAGGACTGCACCGTTTGTCATTATAATGCATATATGCTGTATATGATCTTAAATATCCTTATTCTAAAGCTCAATGTGCAAAAACCGAACTTGCCCTTTAAGTCCCTAGCTCCTTCAAGGAGCATAGACCCCCAACGAATGTCCTCCATCTCAAGTTCCTCATCTGGACTATACCTTGTCGCGGTGGAGACTGTGTTGACCATGAGAGCTGAGCCGAAATGGGGTCTATACCCTTGGCAGGTTCAGCCAAACAAGACAGGTCGAAGGGTAGGAGGCAGACAAAGCAGTCCCCGTTCTCCTGGGGTCAACTTTCCCATCTTGAAAACAAATATCAGTTCCAGAAGCACAGATGAATGAAAACCAAATCAAAGACCTGGCTGAGGAATGTGTCCCAGAAAGCTTCCCAGCCAAACCCACAAGGGCGTGGGAAAGCCGAAATGCCTTCTGACGCCACAGAAATCCATCCTTGTCAGAACTTATAACATCTGGACCACGTTCCTGGCTGGTAAGGAGGCTATCACTGCCAAAGAAATGGTGTGCTACAATCTCTACGTCCTGGGCCTGAGGGAAACAAGGTAGACACAGTTGGGGGAGGAAAAGATGGCCAGTGAGCAGTCTATCATCTGTAGAACATAGAAACACCTTGTAACTTCAGAAATAAAATACCCAATGTTTAGTTTTACGTTTCCACCTGAAAGACGAGCACAATGTCACCAACTATAACATATATATAAATTATTATTGAATGAGGACTATGCTCTGTGAAACATCCTGCTTCCTCTTTGTACATCTGTGTATTGATGAATGGTGAGTTCCTTAGTATGCAGTGCATATTGATTATTACAATTACACACTATTACGCTTCTATTATCCGCACTGACTGTCTTTAATTACACTAGAGAGTAAGAGGAGGAGTGAAGGAGGAAGGAGAGACAGAGACAGTGAGGGTGAGAGAGACACTATACAGATAGACGAAGCGAGACACTGCACCAAACTAATTAAAACAGAAAGTTTTTGTTTCAGCGAGTTGACAAGGAATGAATCTGGCAGGGAATTAATCTGTCCACAGGGAATGCAGTTAGGAGCTACACAAACACACACGCACACACATACAGGGAGGTGCAATGCAGAGTGCCGTTGCCATAGTTACTGAGTGTGGCGCCACATCATGCGGCAGAGTTTATACAGAGGTGTGTGTGCGTGTGTGTGTGTGTGTGTGTCTTATTTAAGCTTTCATTATATCACAACCCTGACCTATACCAACATCCTCTACAATTCAGTGAGAGAACGGTGGCAGAGATAAAAGCAGAGCGCCCCCTTTGAAAATATCTGAGACATTTGTAACAGTTTCTAATTCAGATCTCTCACGTTTGAGATGAAGTATCATTTATGCCAATGGTGGGCGATGACATACTGAGGGGAAATATTTGGTAAAAAAAGAAATAAATACACTCAAGTCAAGGCCTACAGGAAGTGTTGCAGTACTCGTGTTGGTCGTCCATAGTTATCTATACCAGTGATTCCCAAAGTGGGGATCGGGACCCCCCAGGGAGTCACAAGACATAGAGGGGGGGCCTTCCAAAGAGACAAATAAATTTTAAAGACAATTTAAAATTGCATATTTAACTCAATAATATATAAAATCTAGTTATGTTCTTACTTAAATTACTTTAAAATAATATTATGGCTGTTAGGCTGTGGTGTTTTTGTGTTTGCACAGGCCTGATACAGTTTATGTGCATGGCTGTGTACAATGTTATGTTCCACCTCGAGGATTGATGGGAGTCCCCGGTCTCTGGCATTGTTATTTTGGGGGTTGTGGGCTGAAAAGTTTG
>JAPZDX010000015.1:11693705-11705423 GCA_029783625.1 Naso annulatus | reverse complement strand
GTGAGCTCTGCCCGTCTCTTCCTTGTTACTGCACGCACAGTTGAAAGAATGGGATCTATCTTCTTGTCTGGAACTCAAGAGGGAGACAAATAACAAAAAGGAAAAAAGTTGGCGTAACCCTTTAAGGGCAGTCTGTGGGGAACAGTTCTGAGTACAAAGAACAAAAAGATGAAGCACCTCCATCAGGTTTTTTCTTTTCACTTGTCTTGGCTGATAGAAATGCACATATCCTTTGGTAAATGCCATGAATGAGGCTGATTTATTTGCAAGAGACCCAATATCAGCAAAAGTAAGAGCACTCAAGTGACATTTTTTATTCCTTTTGCTTTTAGATCACCGTTGAGCTGCATACCATTTTTAGGTTTGAAGTGAAAATAACCATAATCTTGATAAGAAAAACAATCCCCATCTCTAGTTTGTCCGTGCTAACGCTTTGCGCCGATGATAATGTATATCTTTAATATTATTTTTAGGACTGAAATGGGTATAGGAGGTAAATTTAAACCTATCATTTAACAAAATGCTACTTCTCACTGTCCATTTAGACACCTACATCTTGGTCAGAGGTAATTCAGCTCCATAGAAAGCTCATTTCTGTCTAGACTTAAGGAGTCAATACTCTCATAATGCCGTAATCACAGCGCCCCGAGCAGAAAGGTATAAAATGATTTGGGTGAATGTCTCTTCCCCCTCAGGCAAAGCCAACAACTGCACCACATTCTCAGTGCCTCCATCTCACTTCTTTATCTCTCTGTTCAATCATTTCTCGCACTTAGCCACTGTATCTCCCTTCTTTAACCCCCACCATCACTTCAACCTCCACACTCATCTTTCTTCCTCCCTCCCCTCCTGCTCTCTTCCTCATGGCTTCATTTAGCTGGTACCGCTATCAGGGGAAATTCGCTAGATGGGGAGAGTCAATGGAGTGTAGCATATAGCTAGACATGGGCCTCGGGGAGAGTTTTCTACTGAAATCATAAACAATATTGCATAAGCTACACAATAGTCTGCAGGGAAATAGTGGTACATGGAAGGATTGTAGAGAGGGGAGAGGGATGATGGAGGGCTATTAGTAGTTGTGGGGGGTGAAAAGTATATGATGTGGTAAATTAGCTTGGATTTTGACGTTCAGAGCACATACTCAAGACATGGTATAGATTCCTGAACTTGTCTCTTTCCATTCCTCTGCTGATAATACACAAATACATGTCCCACTAAAAAGCAGCACCCCTCAGTCCCTGCATCTTCTACCTGACTGTTTTAATGACATTTAAGGCTGGATGTCCCAAAATTTCTTGTTGCTCAATATACAAAAGACTGAGGTGGTCGTCTTTGGGGGTTCTGACTTCATCAGAACCCTGTGTGGGAAGCTTGGGGTGTTTTTAGACTCTGCTTTTAAATTTGATAAATAAATACATTTTGAGGTCAGAGGTACCTTTTTCCAAGTATGAGCCCTCGCTAAAATAAAACCATTTTTATCACTAATGGATCGTGAGAGAGTAAACCATGCTTTTGTCACCTTTAGCTTCAACTATTGGTATTCGCTGTACATGGGAGTGAGGCTGTCCTCCCTCTCAAGCCTGCAGCATGTGCAAAGCACTGCTGCGAGGTTTTTAACTGGATCCCGCAAACATGACCGAATCTCCCCCATAGCTGACTCTCTTCACTGGCTCCCTGTCCTCCCTGAGTCCATTTTAAAATTGTATTATTTGTTTTTAAAGCACTCCTTGGTTTGGCCCCATTTATCTATCCAACGCTTTAACTCCCTAGACCCCACCACTCAGGTCGTCTGACCAGTCCCTTCTGGTCATCCCTCAGGCTCATCAGAGGCTTATGGGTGACCACGCTTTTTCTGTCCCAAGCCCCAAGTTGTGAAACAAACTACCCCACAACATCAGATCTGCTACCTCTACTGGCGCATTTAAGTCACAGCTAAAAGGAGAAGTTTATTTTTTTGCACCTTAAGCCTTATAATGAGGATATTTACTATCACATACAATGTTCTTCTGCATTATTATGATGAAAAATGCAGTCACGAGAACTGGAGCCTCTTGCTGCTGTTTAGTGGTGTCCTCTCATATTAAGACTCAAAAACACAAGGTTAAAAAGTGTCTACTTAGTGCTGGAAGTGTCTAAAATCTGTTTGTTCGTGCCCTGAGGCAGCTGAAAAGCACTGTTTGCGGGTTAAAAGCTGCTGTTCAACTTTGAGTTTTAGTGTCGGTACATTAGAGGACACCTCTAAACATTTGGGGATGTCTTGTCTTTTAAAACAGAGATGTACATTTTTTTCCCATGATTTAATGAAATGTCCTCTAAGCATGTGTAGCATAATCATGGTAACTGGGTGGTATATAATCTAAAGTCAAAAAATAACAACCCAGCATGCAGATGACGCCAGTGTACAGGTACACATAAAACACAATGGAGGCAATTTCTTGTTGCACAATACGCACTACTAACCTGTGTCGATGCCAAGTGTTCAGTCATTTTTTCCTTCCATATTATGTGGCTGTAACTACATAGTTTTCTAGCACTTATTAATTTAAAAACCTGTTTACTCTGAAGGAAACAAATCATCACCCTGAAATAATAAGTGGTGCAACATCAATCTATAAACCAATTCATCATGCAGGTTAATTCAATTTGACCTGTTTTGAGCAATAGATTTAGTATAAAATGATGTAAAGACGGTGTGTTTAGTTTACTGCCTTGACTAAAAATGGATACGGTTCACCTGCAGGACAGCTAATAAAAAATACATTAAATTAAATGAGACAAATTGATGAATTGTTTAAGTTGTAACAGGAAAATTAGCACTATAATTAAAACAAAATCTACTTTACACCTAGAGATGCCAAATTTAAAACTAAGATTTTTTGACCATTTACAGTGTGAAAATTGACAGTGAAGTCTTCACATAGCTCCTGCCAGGGAATTTAACGCCACAAAGTTTAACAGGAGCTTGATAACATTAATATGCAACACTTTATCACTGGGGCTCCCCAATTTTTCAATGCCAAAGCCCCCAAGCACCTCACTTTTAATATCATGGCTGTATAAAAGCCTGTATGTGTTTTAATTTCTACAATTTCTGTGACCTGTGGGTGTGTTTCTCTCCTTTGCATACCTGACCTCCAGGTGCAACACCAGCAGACAGCGGTCAGCAATGTCCTGGAAACCCCTGGATAGGTTGTTAAGGGTCTGCAGAATCTGCTCCCTGCTCCGTTCGCTTTCACCAACCACCTGGCTGTCTGCTGAGCATGGAGACGCACCTGAACGAACAGCGTGGACAAAAAGACAGATCATTAGTTAACACAACTGTGCCAGACCGTTGGCAGGAATAATGTAGTGAGTACAAATTTGAATCTGTTACAAGGTAAACTTGTACTGGGGTCAGACTACAACATATTTTTGTCTGTGAAAATGTTCACTGTGTCAGATTAGGCGATTAAAGAGTCATAAATTCTTGCCATGTGGTGGCAGAGAGACGTGACAGACTACACGTTGCTGCTGATCAGTCATTGTTTTCAGTACACGATGTGCGTAAATTCCACCAGCAAGGAAGCGCTCGCCACTGACAACTATTACTACTGACCAGCTGTCGTTGGAGATAAACAAAAAATCAAACGTGCTCGTCTTTCTGTTGTGAGGCCGTGAGGCGTCCTAGATGTGACGTCAGTTGTCGTGCATTATGACACACTATGCGAGATGAAATGATCGATTGTCGTGCCCGATGCTCATTGATCGTTTCCGAGTCTACCCAACGCCCTACGTCTTTGCTGTCAGGCTACTGGGCTGATATCGTGTAGTCTGACCTCAGCATAAGGAGAAGTTGCTCTACGATTGACCC
This sequence comes from Naso annulatus, assembly GCA_029783625.1. NCBI lineage: Eukaryota > Metazoa > Chordata > Actinopteri > Acanthuriformes > Acanthuridae > Naso > Naso annulatus. Next base: position 11,701,573 of record JAPZDX010000015.1, on the reverse strand, counting down.
TGATCTTATGACAGTGACCTGTCTCGCCCACACAAACTGTACTGCGCTCCAAGGTAATATGTAGGTATGTCATTGAGTTTAATGTCACACACTTCCTGAGTCCTTCACTGTGTTCTTGTACTTTCTTCCCGCCACTTGTGCTGAGACAGCAGGAGCATGTGTCAGTGCGCTGAATTGTAAACCACACAAAAGATCTGCGTGGATGTGTGTGTGTTTGTAAAGGGAGAGAGAGAGCGAGAGAAAGTGAGCCAAAGAGCACGAGAGCATGATAAGTGTATATAAATTCAGCTTGGTGTAGATCAATGCCCATAAATTAGCGAGGGGAGGAGAAGGAGAGAAATTGGCCCCGTCACTCATATGTAAGTCTATTTGGTCAATGAGGCGAGTGTTTGTGAGTGTGTGTGTGTGTACGGAGAGTGACTGTTGAGCAGGAGAATGCAGGGGTCCACGATCGATGTGCCGCAGTCGAAGCGAGCTCCCCAGTTACTCTTCCTGCCCTTCGGAAGGTCACACATGCACGCACGCAGGCACACGAGCACGCACCAACACATACAGCCGGCGACAGAGTCGACTGAACAAAGGCCAAAATAACCTGTTCATCTGTCTTCGCTCTCTTCCAGGGACTGATAAGTTCATGGCCCAAGTTAGAAGGACATGAGTTTAAAAGCTCTCTTCACACGCATGTGCCATTCAACGCTTTGATCGATTACGCAGAGTTTGAAGAATCTAGTATTTGTTGTTTTTCTATTTTAGATGGAGAAAAGCGACAACACTTGTTTTCATTCAGTCATCAGGTACTTTGTTCTTCAGGGCTTATCGTGGAAGATGAACTCTGCCCTGGACGGTCGAATGCTGTCACCACACAGGAGATCAGTGACAAGAGAGATGAAATGATCTCCATGGACTGGTGGCTAACTTAATACTACATTGTTGAGATGAAAAAGGGGATCTGATGCTTTTAAATAGACAAAACCGAATGCTGCTCAGGTTCTAGATAAGTGAACATACAAGCGGACTCAACAGTAATGTGTAAAAATATTAAACATAGTGCAATAACATTAAATGCTTTACAGACATTATGATGTTTTGGGTTATTACGCTTGACAACTAGAACAAACAACTGGACAAAAAGTGTTAAAATGTTTGGGAAGGAGTGCTTAATGGACTCAAAATACATTTATCTGAGGTGCTCTTTGGACAGGGACTTCTATGTACTCAAAAATCACAAAAAAAATTCCAAGGCACTCTCTTTTGAAATGATTTAAAAGCCTGGCATGGTCATGTGGGACCTTAAAAAAAAGTGGGGCACGTTTCAGCACCAAGCCTTCATCAGGGAGTCAAACAGATCAAATGGAACAAAAGGCCCTTTTTCACTGGCCTTCAACCAACAGGAACTCTCCACCTGAGGGACGACTAGAACGAACTTGTAGACAACTCAGGAAAAATCTATAAGCAATGTAGAAAAACGGACAAAAAATAAATATATGGATGATCTACAGCATAAAGAAGAACTTTCCATCAGTATCAGATACACAGTGAGCCTTCCTTGAACAGTGTTTCTCAGAAAGTTAAAGGAGCATACCAGCCTATTCTCGACTTCTCTCCACTGACAGAGATTGTCCCTGCCTTCTACAAATGTTTTTAAAATTGGACCATGAGTAGGGCTGCAACTAGCAATTATTCTTCATTATCAATTATTCTGCAGATTATTTTTTCGATGAATCAATTAATCATTTATTCCATGAAATGTCAGAAAAGTGCTAAAAATGCTCATCTCAATTTCTCAGAGCCAAATGTGACGATTTACTTCAAGGGGAATAACTTTGCGTAACACCAACATTAATAAGGCCAACTCATGTCCAACACCTTGCTGTACATTTTCTTCCTCACTGTGTGTAAACTCAGTGTAATTCTTGGCTGCCTTACGTGCTGAGTGTGTCTGTGTACCCATGTTTGCACATTTTGCACACGTACTGCATGCTTCTGTCCCTACTGTTACAGTTACTTTAAATTAACCCCTGATAAGATGAGAGACCATTGGCTTATGCAAACAGTGAGGCATGAGCAGCGGCCATCCAATCAACAAAGCAAATACACTCGGAGTGTGACGTGACATCTGTGTGACAGCTGCTCTTATGGCTTGTGTGTCTCACATATAGAGATAAAAGACGTAGATTGTATTTCTCATTAAACGTGTGCATGCGATGGTTGGAGGTGCGTATGTAAAGGTGCTAAATGTATATATGTATGAAAAGACTTGCTAATTAACTGTCCTCTCAAGCATATCACTTGATAATGTGTGTGGGAGGACGCTGCAGTGCAGAGTCATTTGCAGCAGTTGCAGGCAGTTTATACTGTAACGGGCCGCTTTAGGTCAAAACCCTGCAGATGAGACTTTGACTCTGGTTTAACTTGAACAGTCATACATCAGAATAAATTCCTGAATTGACTGTTTGTCATAAAATTTTTCATTGCAGATAAAAACTTTGTAAAACTGCTAAGCCCTTCCAAAGGAAATCGCATCCAAAAACGTCCCAGATTTTTGCAACAATTATCAGTTAAAAACAGAAATGAAAATTTGAAGTTTTGCAGCATCACAATGTTTTGCCCTTTCTCACTTCTCACTCCACAAAGTTGGAAGTAAACCACAAATTATGAGCCTTTCTTTCTTCTCTCTAATCAGCCTCATTGTTACCACTGCTTGAACCACCACCCCCATTTCTGAGATAATTAGGCGGTAGGCTGGCTAACATTTGACGCTTATAATCAGTCCGTATGTTTTGTTAATGTGGCTATTTTACATTAAAAAAGTGCGAGAGCAAAATCACCACAGCCGTAACTCAATAGAGTCATTTAACATTCCACAGACTCTTAAGAAAAAAGCCAATCAACTGTCATTAGTGTATAAATCCATACATCAGCAGCACTAACTGCATCGTCCACCAGGAGACAACAGAGTGCCAAGGATTAGATCTTTAGCTTGGCAATATCAATATTAATCCAGCTAAATGAGCCACAGGAACAACAAACAAGATTGGTCTTAACAGAAAAAATCCACAATGATTTCTCAAGAGAGCCAAGCATAATGACATTAATTGACTTCATTTGATTGTATTTAGTGGATGCTGTTTATTCTCCCTGGTCACCTTATCAGATAATTAACAGATACAGAATGCAGCACTGAAATGCAATACTGCTACTGAGGCTAACAGACGTAATTATAAGAATATTACCTACAGAGTTGAGTAAAAAGCAGCATGAAATGATGTAAGACAATATAAAGGCCTAATGAACCGCTAGAGGGCGATTTGGCTCCATGTATTGACGTGTTTCCAGCAAAAACAGGCCTCCAGGCAGGAACTTGTCACAGATATTGACTGTTCACAGTAGCCAATCGGGCGGCTGAATGTGTGCTATGTTCTTTTCGTACTTTGGTGCAAAGTGGACTTAAAAGAGAGAGCAACAACAAACAAAATAAAACCTGAGCCAGAGCAAGAACAGGGAGGAGAGAGTGAAGCGGAGTTGCTTCCATAAGAGTCTCATGCTACAGCTAGCTTGATTTCCAGATGTTACCTTCCCCAGCTTTAATATATAAATGGATGGGAACAATATCTACAAGTGTTTGGTGTGTTTGCTGTGTATATAGACACAAACAGTTACTTGTGCTTCTACAAAACACCTGACAAAAGCTACATGTGTATTTGTCTGATAAAGAGGATTTTGCTCCCAGTGCGTCTCCTTCCTTCTCTTAGGGTGTGTTTGTGTTGTGTGTGTCAGAGCATTTCACTTGCTCTGCCTGTGGGAGTGTTTTCCCTCCAAGTATGCGTGTGCATGCACATGGGTGTGGGTGTGTGTGTGCGCGTGCGTGTGTGAGAAAGTGACTTGAAGGCTTCTGTTTCCTCTCATGTGCATTACACTCACTCACTTTAGCAGCAGAAAGGGGAAAAAAAAAAGGTCTTGCTGTGACACACACTGCTGGAGGTCTCTCCAGGGGGTGACTGTGAAACACACACACACACACACACACACACACACACGTACACACGCGCGCTCAAAAGCACGTGCACACGGACACACACAGAAACACAGACATACACATTTTCCTTTGATGATGCGACGGAGGCGTCGCAGCATGGGGGACACCATTAGAGTCAGGGACAGACGGGTAAAAGGAGACGACTCATTGGTCCTGACTGACAACTTTCTTGCTCTCTTTTATCACTTTATGCTAATTAAATGTGAGGATATGTATGTGTTCGTCGTGTATCTATTTATGAGCTCGTGTGTAGGCATGCGCCAATTATTTTCAAATCCCATCTAAGAGAAACGTCTGTTGCTCGCCATCTGCAGAAGATGAGGGTGGCAGACATTAAGTGAGAAGATCAGTGATGGAATTCACATTTTTACACAAACACACACACACACACACACACAGCACGCAGATGCCTATATACATGGACAGTTCATATTTACACAAACTTAATCTTGGACTCTGTGACCTTTGTGCCATTGAGGAAATAAACAATACATTAAGACCCAAATACAAACAATACGACTTGACATTTTCTGTGGCACTGACAAATTCAGATGCTAAATATTTGATACAAATCCTGATCTGCTTTGTTTAAAAAGTACAACATGCCCTATCCCTCAACACAGAAGAGAAATGAGCAGAAAATGGAGAAAGATAAGCAAAGGACAGTATCCTGCAGGGGTGGAGTGATGAATGATTCATAAGTGACTGACTGAGTAAGAGAGGAGAGGAGTTATTAATTATTTTGCTGCCTCTGGTAGAGGATGAACATCTGCACATGGGGATCTGAACTTCTGTCCGCGGAGAAAGTGAGGAAAGCGAAGGGGGAAGAAAGAGATTAAAAATCGGGGATGAGATTGAAAGATTTTTTGACATTCAAAGATCCCAGATTGCTTGATGGTGTCACTTAATGAGACAGAATCAAAACATGCTACACAATTTTGATATAAACAAGTATGACACCCACATGGATTAAACAAAAGATCATATTTCAACTACTGAAAGAGCAACACCATCATTTCCCACTGAGACCGTTCCCTCAGGCTGTGCAGCAAAAAATAATGTGTTCTTAGTCAACTTGCCTTGTTAAATGGAGTCAAGTAAAAAAAAAAAAAAATATATATATATATTGCTGAAGGAAAAAGACATACACGCAACATAGTCAAGGTTGAAAAGTCTTTTCTGGAAGGCCCCAATATACAACCAGAGGAGGAACTTTTTCCCATGTGGAGGAGAGCACAAAGCTATTGTCTGCAAACCCTGCAGCACAGACTGAAGGCCCGATTCTAAACACCTAATGATGATCAGGCTTTTAACATGAACACACACATTTGCACACAAGCACATAAAGTCTTGGTAGACTGCAGAGAGCCTGCCCCTCTGTGTTCTGCACACAAAGATCGAACACGGCTGCCAGACACGCAGGCAAATATTATTAAAAATGTCTAAAATTCAAACACACATACGCACAGCAGTCAAAGAAATCTCTGTCATGCTGACACTGCGCCTCAGGCGTGTGTGTGTGAGTGTGTGTTGTTGGGTAAATATTGTCAGAGAAGATTGGAAGTCCAGTGCAGCAGTCAAATGGGTGATAAGACCCTTTCTGCAGCCACCTCCATGGCCAATCACTATCAGTGACGTCCATGCGCGCGCGCTCACACACACACACACACACACACACACTCTCTTAACCAGTCATGTCCAAAGTGCGGCCCGTGGGCCAATCATGGCACAATGTCAGATTATACAGTTCGCAGCTTCCATCTAAATATGTTTTATTTATGGCCCCCCCAGACTGTCAAATAGAATTAAGAAATCATTCAGGTTCAAAATACAATTTCTCTTTTCACCTCATGGTGGCAGCACCACTTTGTAACTTCGCTTGGCTGTGTGACCCATGCTGAGACACTAATCGGCTAATTTCTGCCATGGTGACTGTAGATAAAAAGCAGAAAGTTGATGTTGAGGGTCATTGTTTCCAGATGGAAATTACAATATTTTTTCACAAACAACGAAACAATTTTGTTCGGCTAATTTGCCAAAAGACTGTTGCCGTGTACAAGGAATTCCATGTAAAGAGACGTTACCAGACAAACATGCTAATGCATATGGAAAGCTATCAGGGAGCAACTGTGCTGAAGAAGTGTGACAACTTGAAGCTGTCTTGGCCTCACAACAGCAGGTTCTTCACATGGGCCTGTGAGTCAAATGAAGAGACCAAGAAGTTTGAACACCCTTGCTCTTAATCTGACACATGCAGATATCAAAACACAGACGCAAAAAACTGCATGTGCGCTCACACTTAACATTCAGCACCACGTGGAGGCTGAAGGGCTCAAACATGTGTGCATTTTCACGTTATCTTTTATACTCCAGTGCGTAGCAACGCGTGTCACTACACATCCACCAGGATGCAACCACACAGGAAGGTGACCAAACTGAGATCATCCAGCCATGGATAGAATCATCCAAAAACCTCAACAGTCGATGAAAAGAGAGAATGATGTTCACAGTATCTGGATCAGAAAGTAGCAGGAAGAAAAAAAAAAGAAATGGAGAAAGACTGAAACGCCAAGACAGACAGAAAGAAAGACATTCTAAGAAAGAGTGAAGCAAGAAAGTAAGAAAGAGGAATGAAAGAAAGAAAAAAGCAGAAAGAGGGAGAGGAAAATGAGTTGTTCATACCTGACTGCTTCTGTAATATAAAATCCAATTTGGAGAGGCATAGACGTGAGGCGGGGGGGTGGAGGATGAGATAAGGTGGGGTCCTTTTTCCCTGCCGTACCCTTGTCCCATCTTACATAGTGCATGCTTATGTACACACACACACACACTAACTCACATACCCACACACACGTAGTCCGTCATCAGCTCGGCAAACACTAAATAATGAACAATACAGAGGCTGTCCCAGCATGATAAGTGACTGCCCTATCCTTCCCATTAGTGCCACCCGCCAGAATTAATGATAATTATGTCACGTCCCTTATTGTACTTTTATTGAATTCTTATCTATGAATAAACGAAGAAAGCTGGCGTAAGAGTGAGAGGGAAGGCAAGTTGAAAAAGAGATAGTGACAAAGTCAAGCCCAAATAAGAATATCTGAAATTCTCATTTAATTATTTTATGTCTAAAAGAAAAGTGGCGATACGGAGCAGCAAAATAGTCCAAGTTCAATGAGCAATCACAGGTCTGAGGCGAGAGAGTTGTGACAATCGCTGATAAAGGTTGAAGCTCTCTCTATCCCTCTAGAAAAGGTGCATAATTTACTCGAGCTCTGCCGGAGGACCAAGATACTGCAGTGAACAAGTTTCTCCAGAGTACTGCAAGTCAGTGAATGAAAGAGCTGTGCAGAAGGTTGAGGATAACACATACCTGTATTTAATATGTAGTGATGTACTGCAAGTTCTTTAAGTTTGCAGATATTATCAGCTGACGTTGGCTTATTGCAGATATATCGGTATCTGTGTAGATGTTTTTTAAGGCTTCGAATTGTCATTATTTAAAATGGTATATTTACATAGTTTGCCCAGCAGAGGGTGGTCCATATATATATATACACACACACACATCACTCTGTCTGTCTGTCTATCCATCCATCCAGTCATCCATCCATCTAATGCTTTGCTTTAGTTTAGTTTTTATTAGTTTCATCTTAGCTGCTTTCTCAATACTTTTGCCCTCGCCACCATGTTGCCAACCAGGTTGGTTAACGTTACCAGGAAAGGGGCGTGGCCTGACTGCCGGTCTGGAGCGCCACAGGAAAGAGAAGAAGATAGAACATAGATCTTGAAAGACAGATTCAATATCCACCCAAAGTAACATGACAAAAAC
>JAPZDX010000015.1:11681864-11692865 GCA_029783625.1 Naso annulatus | reverse complement strand
AAGACAGATTCAATATCCACCCAAAGTAACATGACAAAAACGAAAACTCAGGAATTTTTCAGTATATTTTATTTCATTTTAATTAGTTTTGTAAACCTACAAAACAGTTTTAGTTTGTTTTTGTTTTTTTTTGAAAGCCTCGTTTTTGTTTTGTTTCAGTTAACTAAAATGTTTTTCTATTCTAGTGTTTGTCATTTTGTTAGTTTTTGTTAACGACAATAACCTCGGTCTTGACTGATTATCAGTTACACTTGAGCCCCACAAATTTAGCTTCATGACATTTTTAAACATGTAAAATGTTTAAAAAATAAAACTTTGGTGACATTAGTTACAACATGGCCTTGCATGGGATTGAAAAACATCAGTTTATCCATTCAGCTGTATTTGAGGGGAAGCTTTTAAACTGCATAGCCAGTTTTGACTAAATTAAAAAACATAACTAAATACAAAAAATGCTAATATGAGCTACAGAGCTACTGACCCGACTGCAGGAGTAATTAACAACAGTAATAACTCCTTGATTGCTACCATGTGACTTAAAGAAGAAGATTACACACTAGAAACTTTAACAGGAGATTAAACATGTTCTCAAAGTGATAATGAGGATAAAAACATTGCCATTTATTAGTGATTAACAAGGTTTATTTAAAGACTACGTGATGGATGGAAACACACCTCATTTTGATCCCAGATTAGTGACACAAAAGTGATGACTGGGCAGAGAACGTATGAAATGTTTTTAAGAGTGCTGATTAGAGTTGACATTTATGCACACACATTCGCAGGAGCAAGATAATGAGTGTGTGCGTGTGCAAAGTGCTCTTTGACAACTCCAGTGGAGAAGGTAATGAGTGTGTGATAATACACTCAAACAAGAACTTAATGAGCCACAGGTAAGAAGTATTGCTACAAAAGCACCGCGGCTGAGGAGGGGAAAGCTTCACACACCCCTGACTGTGACTCTCCACAAAGCATCACGACAATATTTTTAAGATGGAAATTCTGATAAGTAAGTGCTTAACGAGCTGTAACGACGTCTCCTGGAAAAAGTGTCCACAATGCAATGTTGTACTGTACACGGTATACTGTAATGTAGCTGTGATTTGAGGATGTTGGTGACAAAGAAGTTTGTCTTTAGGTGAGAATCACTAAACACAAACTCACACATTTTACAGAAACACATTCTTAAAATTTTTTCCAAATAGTTACATTTCTGGCAACCGCGACAGCCTCTCTGTCTGTGCCAAGTGAAATAACAAGAAACAGAGGAAAGAAAATGACAGAAAAGAGACATAATTTTTGTAAAAATGCAACCATCCGACAAGCAGAATTTATGTGTCAAAGGCAGGATTCAGTATTTCAGTAAACAGACTTAGCAGCAGCAGATGTCTGGTTTGTGGGCGCAGAAATTTACTGCATATGTCAGTGTTTTTGTCAAAAATATCACCAGGTTCTGCTTAATTTAATTTCAACAGAAAAACAGTTAGCAGGAGCAGGGTTTTAAGCAAACAGTTTGGAAGCATTTTGCATTTATTTTCTAGTCGTATTACTGCTTCTTCCCTGTATGTGCAGATATGAGACAGATATGAGAGCCTAATTATGTCAAGAAGTATGAGACCCTAAGTATGGTTGTTACGCTGAGAAAACAGGAAAAAAAAGAAGAAACAGGACTTATGTTTCTCTCAAGGTCTTAAGGTCTTTTTTCATTTGCTTTACAGCTATTTTCTCTAACTTTTTATGCTTTTTTGCTCCTTTCTCGAGAACTTTGTTTCAAAATGTGAGCCATTATTTCATATTTAAAAGATTATCATTTCACAATTAACGGTACACTGGCTGCCTTCTGACCCCGCCTTTGAAATAGCTATAAACATCCCAAATGATGTGTTGTTTACTTACTGGCAGCTTGAGGCAGGTTGGAGAAGAAGGTCTTGAGGCGACCGGCGAGCCACTCCATGCTCTCATGAAGGTTGGCCAGAGCCTTCAGGTCACTGACGTCACGCAGGATCTCATTCTGAGGGATCAACTTGTCCCCTAGGTTCCCAGTCAGCACCTCTGACTCCTTCGCAAAAGCAGCCCTGAATGATGCAGAGAGAGAGGTATGTAAGTGTTTGTGTGATGGGAAGGATAGACAAAGAAAAACAAGAAAGAAAAACATAATTTGACCATCACTCATCCAGTAAAAACCCTTCATCAAAGATGACTGCTGCCAAAAAAAGTACAAGGACAAAATGTATGTCTGATGACTAAGAAGGATGACTATGACAAACCCTACAATCAGTCTACAATATGAAGTAATCTACAAAATTGGAAGGGATTTGTTGTGCTGATTGGACTCAAAATGTCTGATCTGCAGCGGCACTGAGCAGCTTTTGTAAAAGCTACATAAGTTAAAACATAACATAACATTGCTGAATGGAACTTATGGCTTATACATGTGTGTTTGAATCATTGGTAGGGATGCTGCTGATCACCAATCACGATCATGGGAAGCAATATTTGATCAGCCAATCAACTGATACCCATACTGATTATAAGTTCTATTGATACAAGCCAATGGATTGTATGCTGCATGTTTCTGTCATAAGTACTGACTTTCACAATCATTTGCAATTGTTAACAAAATGATGCTAATTGGATTTGTGTTATTTTGATATTAATATCTGTAATATATTAGGGATATCCTAATGTGGCCTGGATAACACTTAAATGAGGTGGAGAACACTGGATAATATGTGTGACTGACTGCTTTTACTTTTTACTAAGAGCCAATCAGAGAGCTAATGTTATGTCTCTGTTTCTGCCTGTTCAGACTACAATGTTATCCCGGAGTTTAAAACTGAAATAGCTTTTACAAGCCTTCGATTTAAGGCTAAAACACACCGAAGCCGCAGCGCCATGGCTAAAAAAACGCCCCAATTATTTTCAATTGCTGCGGCACAGTGTCCGGTGTGTGATCAGCTTCATGTGTCCTAAAACACCAGAAACTAATAACGAAGCAAAACTTTTACCTTTTAAAATGACAATGAGAAGGACAGAGAAAGAGAGAGAGAGAGAGAGAGAGACAAGAAGATTCTGTGATAGTTTGTGCTTATTAGAAGAAAGTTAAATTTTATTAACAATTTAGTGAAAATATCCAAACTGGATAAACAGAAACAAGACAACAGTCGAAGGGATAAATGATAGATGACTAGACATATACAAAGACAAATAAAAAGATATATTAGTTAGAGAAGGACACAACAAAGTCAGGAAAAGTTTTATAGCCATCACGTAACAGGAGGGATTTGCGAGCAGCTCAACAGTCGGAGGGAAAGACAAACAACAGGTGATGGAGAACATTTAGAAATGGAAAGCAAACAGACGGCAGATTTACAAAGACACAGAGATCAAAACCTCTTTTTCCCTATATGTGAAAGCACTTGTGGTTTTGGAGGAATAATTGACTTTGGGTACTGGCAACAAAGATGGAGAGAGCGCAGGGAAGTTGGATAATCTCAACACCACGGTGCTGCGAACACATGGCATGTGTGCGGCGGCCTCCAGAGTCACCAGGATGCCCACGAGTTCAAAATCCTTTGAACAACAAACGGGCGAAAGAAAGCACCACCACACACACAAGCATATTCTCACACTCACAAACAGGCATGTGTAGCTTATTAATGAGGCTTTATTAAAGCACTGGGGTTGCCAGTCGTGCAGAAGCTAATCCCTCTTTCATAGCAATGAAAACATCTACGGCTCTCAAATCAAACAGCCTTATGGTCTCCCTCTTGCTATCTCTGAGCTCTCGCGCTGTGTGTGTGTGTGTGTGTGTGTGTGTGTGTGAGTGTGTGCGTGTGTGTGTGTGTGTGAGAGAGAGAGAGAGAGGGAGAGAGAAAGCACACAACAGATTGACTTTCTTTGGCCACATAACCAATTTATTTATTTACTTTATACTATTCCGCTCTGATGAGCTCCAGTGTTCCCTGAAGAGTGCGCACATTCAAAGGCAATTTCGATAAGACTGACCCCCCCCGACACACACATACATGCACATGCACACACACACACACACACCCTCCCCACCTCCGACTGCTCTCTTTATAGTTTCCTGTTTTGTTTTTCCCTTGTTTCTCCCCTTCCTTCAGATGGAGAGTGTTTAAAAGAACAATCATGGCTTCTTTTTTGGGTGCATCTTCGTCAACACGAGAGGGTTCAATATTATGTGAATAAAGAAGCAAACTCGGGAGAGAGGGATTACTTGCCTGATTGCTCAAGTGTCAGTCAGCGTCGACTTTGGCTTGCTTTTGTGTGCACTGAGTGTAAATATTACTCAGCTTGTTTGAGTACAGATTCTTTAAGACAGAAGCGTGAACGTGCACACATAAGTTCTACATTTAGAAGAACGAGTACGTGTGTGTGCGCTGACTGTATATTTGTGTGTGTACCTAGTAAAGTCCTCTTCATCCTCTCTCTTCTGTCGGTTCTGTCTCGGTTGGGCCATATTTGCCCAGTTAGGGAGCGACTGGAGCAGACGACTGATGTCTTCATCTTTGGACCAGGAAGCACTGATGGTGAGCTTCTCCTCACACTGGACGATACTCCTGAGGACACACAGAGGCACAAAATGACACACAGACAAACCCACGAAAGGTACAAAACATGTGTGTATTTATCTGTTCTTGCTCTTGACTGAAAAAATAATAAGACAATAATAAGAAAACAAGTTTCAGCCGCTAAAATCATTAGTAAAATACTACTTGCTATTACTTCTAATAAGTAAGGGGCTTACACGATGCAATTTTGTTTAAAAGCTAGGCAGGTAGGAGCAAAGGATGTCGAAGAGGAAGAAGAAAAAGAAGAAGAGTAGAAGACATTCGTTTGTCAGCTGCCATCCTGTGTGCCCAAACATAAAAATAAGGGGCTAGTGCACATGGACACGCAAGCTCTGTTTGCCACTTTACTCGGGTCAGGAGGAGAAAAAAGCATTGATCTTAGTGAATCGACTTGTGACTCTCCTTCAACTGTGCGACAGCCGACCAAAATGTCTGACAGGACAGAAAATCACCGATCGCCGATGATGGGTCAGGAGCAGCTTATTAGCCCTCGCTCCTCCTTGTGCACTGCACAGCAAGCGACATGTGACGAAGCTGAAATTCGGTCCAACTCCAAAATGCTAATCAGGTCAGAAATGGGCTCATAGTGAACAGTGTATGCCCGGCTTAAAGGGAAAATTCACCACTGTTCATACGGATGTCAATTCAGTGTTGATGGTAATTTTAGTCGACTGAAGCAATAAATTCCTCAGTTTGTGCTTTATTGACAGAGAAAGATGAGTTTTCTGAGTTGTCCTGCTCACAAAGCCGTTCCCGCAGTGCCTACATGTACCAGGATGCATTGCATCACAAAATAAAACAGTACTTGCCAGGTCTCCAAGGTTCTTATCTGTCACATCAGAACATTTCTTTTATTTAATATGGCGTAGTTTTAAATAACGTGAGGTTTTTGGTCTGTCAAAGCCAGAAAATCCACTCAAAGCAAACATAATGCTGGCTCGCCTGGAGTGCGAGGGGAAAGTCGAGGGTTAAACAGTTTCTAGTTCACTCCTAAAGAACAAAAAAATTTTGAAGCTGCGTCCCAGAGACACAGAGAACATCGGGAGTTCACTCTCTAGCTTTACGTGTATTTGTCATGAACTAATGTTACAATGACTGATTTTGACCCTTTGGTGAGGCTGGATGAAAAGTCAGGGAATCACAAATGTTAACTGGGATTCATCCTCTACACGCCAAGAATATCTGCACCAAATTTCATGGCTATTGATCAAAGGGTTGTTCAGATTTTTCACCTGAAAATGTTCAGTCCTGCAGCAAGTGTGGCTAAAAATCAACACCTGCATAATTCTAATGGTCACACAGAGAGACTAGGATCACTGATAGTCGGGTGTTTGAACATGTGGTTCATGAGCATCTGTGCTGGCATATAAAACAGTATTACAGCAGCTCAGATTTGGCGGGAAGAGAAATGGAGGCAGATTGCCAACATGTATTTGCTTTGTGTGCATGTGTCCGGGTTAGAGGAGCTGCTTAGTTCTGCGGTTAAAATCGTATTAATAACTTGCACAGGAGGCACAAGCTCTCTATGGTTTAACATACACACCACACGTACACAGATACACACACATACATTGGCAGCTTCCGTTGGGATCGTATTTATCACTCAGAGGCCCCGGTGAGACTGAGGCTGACCTGCGACAGAGTCCAGATGGACTCCCAGCAGTCTGTCACTCTCACTTTTCCTGCATCTCCTGGCCTGTTCATGACTCCCTCTCTTATCCTTCCATTTTCTTTACCTTGCCAGGTGTTACATGGTCCCAGGGGAGCACAGATGGACGGCCTTTCACAGCACCAATGTGTGATTATGGGTGCCAATACCAATGCAGAACCTATCCCATAATATATACATTACCTCTTACGATGAATACTTACCAGTGGTGTAACGATACGTCTTTTTACAACGATACGATGCGTATTATGATACATGGTTTGGTTGGCAATACAGTACAATACGATACAATATGACTAGAAATCAATGGAGTAACTTTTTTTATTTTATTTTTTCCTTTGCCAAAAACAGACGAAAAGAAAATGTATATTTCATGCAGCGGTAAAGGAGGTAAATCTTTGGAAAAGCTTTGTACACTGAACTACACAAACATTTAGTGCAAGTCGTCTATTCAATCTGTGCCGACTGCAAATGCAGATTGAAAATCTCTCGCTCTTCCGATACATTCTTGCCATGATCCACTATTATCTGAAGAGACGCTGCTCAATATACACACCCAGAACGTTGGAGAATGAATTGGTGTAACATGTACAAATATTTACTGTTATAACTGTGAAAAATACATCCACATAACAGTGTTTGATATGTAAATACAAAGCACAAATTCTTGGTATCATTGGCCATTTACCTATCAGGGTAGGTGAATCGTAGCAATATAAATCAATGCATTGATACACCACTAATATTGACAGTGACACAGTAGAGGAATCAGGGAAGAGAGAGCAGGTATAATATTCAGCAAAGATTTGCAGAATTGAATCGGCAAGAATGAGGCTTAGTCATACTTACTACTGTGAGCACTTTAAAAGAATGCACAACATTTCCAAATCATCTGTCAAAGTGTCAGCAGTTGTGAGACGACCAAAGAAATATCTAAAACGGTTTTATTACTGAGAAGCTTCCATGAAAGCTGACTGCAACCTGAGCCAGAAAACACAGATTTATTCCCAAGACTGTTTTTCATTTAACAACCAAAAATTCATTAACACCACTAAAACAGCTTACCAAAGTATGCAATCACACTCACACAATCTAGAGTCTGTCCTTCATCCTCATGTTTGAAAAAGGATTTCAGCCTGTTTAGCATGCCAGCTAGCCTCTTCCCTCTTTTACCTGTAGGCTGTGTTGCAGATTTCTTTGTACTCTTGCAGCTTGTCGCAGACCATCTCAAGGAACTGGTTGGAGTAGGCACTCAGGTCTTGCATGAGGCTCATTAGATCCTGGATGGACTTCTCTACGACCACTGTGCTCTAGAGACAGACAGAGACAGACAGCAATGTGTGTTTGATTGGTTTTACTAACATAAAAATTTCAACTTGAAGAAGAAAGAAGGACACAAAATAAAATACACAGGAACACACAGGAGGACTAGATTATATGCGAGTGCCCGTTCAGATCATGTCTGTTGTTGTGCTCAGGACGGCCTCGACTCCACTTGTCGATCTGTCATCTGACTGACGACTGCTGCTGGAGAGCTTGTCAGAAATTGCAACACTGTATTGGCGGAATGGATGATTCCTCGTGTGCAAGTGAATCAACGCGGCTGCACATATTTGTGTGTGTTTGAACTTCTGTGCCGTGTGTGTGTTCTCAAACAGAAAGTGAGTGTGTGTGCATTTGTCACAGTGCACCCATCACCAGGAGCCACGGCAGGGCTGTGACAGCAGCCATTACAGATTAGCCACTCCTGCGTGACTAATAGCTGGCCCGGGAACGGCAGAGCGGCTTCATATCCCCAGACACACTCACACATCCACACGGCGAGCAAACTTTTCAAAACACACACCTTTGAGCAATTCAAGAGCTGTTAAATGAGATTACAACTCAGTATGTTCCCGTTTGCCTGCTCCTAGCACTTTACCAATCTATCCTACATCTCCAATAATAGTGATAACTTGCTATTAGCTCATTGACAGCATCGCTGCATTCAATCTGAAACTCAAAACCACTGCAAAAGTAGAATTGTGTGTGACAGAGAGAAAATCTCAAAAATATGATTTCTATTTGTCATTCATTGACTCTTAATATTCATCTCACTATTCCTACTATGTAAACTTAACACGCAGTTCCATTGTTTAGGTGTGAAATTGAAAAATTAATAGCTTTTTCCGAAGATGAATAAAATGGAAATGATCTATGGAAGATGCAAACACCTGCAGGGGTAGAAGATACTGGCAACCAGAGGCTGGGCCTTGCTTTTCAGTGCAGCATGTCAAAACCAGGCAGAAAACACAAAAGACAGATGACTTACTGCACAGTCAGCATGTTGGTTTGTGAAGAGTGGGGCTGTCAATGTATTAAAATATTTAGTCCCAATTAATCCCATAATTGTCCATAGTTATCTGTTCTAAATCTTCCTTAAAGGGATAATTTTCAAGTTTTTAATACTCTTATCAACGTGGGAGTGGACAAATATGCTTGCTTGAAGCATATATATTATTGCAACAATCCAAAAAACCGACAAACACTGTCCAGAATATTCTCCAGAATAACCTCAAAGGTGCTTGTGAAGCTGTCCACACGTCTCCGTTAATAAAGTGCCTAAATTTCACCAAATTTCACTTTAATAAGAGTTCAGAGCTGAGAGAGAGCTGTAGGCTACCATATTTATCCTAGTTAAAGGGAAAATCGATTTTTAGGATTTTTTATTTTTTAACATCGTCCAAACATAAGAATTCGAATTTTGATTTAAAATCGATTTATTGTCTAGCTCTAATGCATGCACATCAAAAAACTTGGCGGCATTAGAAGGAACTTGCGTTGACTTGTTCTTAACACGTTAACTTGGACTGTTTAAAAGATATAATATGATACAATACTTTTATAAGATTATTAGGCAATTGTAGCAAAATGAAAAACACAAGTATCATCTTTCTTAACCCTCTGAACTCCCTGTCCATTAAAAAGTAGCAGAGCGAGAGAGTGCAGGGGCACAGGTTTTAGTTAAATATGTTAGCCCAGTCTGCCTGACTCACTGATCCATTTCAGGTTTATCCAAGTTCGACTCGAAGGCCGTGAACATGTGTCTGGAATATCAGGAGCCTATCGGTGTTGTGTATTGATTAATCCATGGTGCTGTCTGTGGTGCTGAAGTAGCAGACTAATTTGTAATTGTGCCTTTTTCTCTCAGAGCCGCCCTTTCGTCTGTTTCTTTCTGGATCTATAACATTATTCAGACATTCTACACTATATTGTAGCCTGTACAGTTTTACATTGTCAACTGACAGGTAGGAACATGTAACAGAAAAGCAAAAAGATCTTAGAGACACACTGCTGTCTGCAGCATTCATATAATATTCCTCTAACATTTCTATGACCATTCAGTGGCGTCTGTGCTGCTCATAATAGACCTCAAGACCAAGCCGCATGACTGCAGATATAGCTGAACTGCAGGGTTAGAGGTTTGTAATATCCCCCTGGTAAAAATTAACAAATCAGCTTCTGGGCATAATATAAATATTTCTTTATCTTACTGAAGTAAAATGAACAATTACATGTCCCAAATCTGCTTGATGTAATGATAAGCATCATCCTTATTGTTTAAGTGGCAATAAAACATTTTTAATCAAACTTCTACTGCAGTCAAGGCGAGCAGTGAGCTGCCAAAGCTGTTGCAAAGACTGTAGGGGGCAGTAGTGACTGTAATTGATGATCAAAAAAATACTGAGAGACCCCTGATGTGTTAAAATGACATTAATATTAATAGCTCTTTCTGTGTTTCAGTTTCCCCCTCGCTCATTCTGTCACAAGCAGGCATGAACACAGACACACACACACACACACACACACACACACACACAAACGGCAGCTACTCCATTGAGAGGAGTAATGATCCATAGTCGTGCCCATGCCCACAGAGTGCTAACCAAGGCCTCGTCTCTGCCAAAGAAGCAGCCTTTACTTTCCCTGCCCGACTCCCTGTCAGCCTGCCAGTGTCAGAAGAAACACACAGACCCTGCAGGACGGCGGGCTGCTCCGGTTAGGCTGGTGGCACTGTAAACCGCTCAAATAATACTGTTAAGAAAAAACATTGGCATTGACACTACTGGCAGTATTGGTTACTCTGACTACAGCGATGATGCAGTAATAATAATATGCTACTATTGTGATCCTGAGGGTACTTTTTGTTTTTCATTTGCCTACTCCAGTGGGGTCAGGCTGTGGGGTCAGCACTGCTGGGGCTGCAAAGGGATTCAGAGCGTTGCTCAGGGAAACTTCAGCATGAATGTTTTCTTTCTTGTAGCAAAAATGGAGCCATTTGACTTTGGAAAGATTTGAGTCTTTGGATAAAACTAAACTGGACTGATTCGGCACATAGGCAAAATGTTTTCGAGGAATCTGCATTGCTGCAACAGTAAAAACTATCTGGATATACCAAAACAACAAAGTATGGAAATTATAATGTAAATGGCATACTGAGAATAGAGCACCAGTGGAATAGCAATAAAACTGATCATTTCAAGTCTTTTTAATATTGGAGATAATACGTTCAAGCTTAAAGCAACAATATGTTACTTTGACTGGGACCCACAGCTCTGAAAAATAATGTACGCTGTCACACAATTAGTAAAATCGGGTCATATTGTATGGAGAAAGTGTCCTTTGGTTTTCCCTCTGATGTCCTTCGACTGCTCTGTCTGTCTGCAGCCTTTTATTTGGCAGAGATGTCACCAGCAA
>JAPZDX010000015.1:11615224-11625243 GCA_029783625.1 Naso annulatus | reverse complement strand
CTGTGGAGTGTTTAATCAGAGTTTGGGAGTGGCTTTTGGGGAAACTATTGACATTGGCAGCAGAATGGTGAGCCGTCCAAACTTTGTACTGCATGCAATGAGCTGAAAATGGTCTCCACTAATATGAAAAGGACTGGGTAGCTCAAAAAAGAGGCCCTAGGTCAAAAATTCCAGAATATTTCATTAACGACATCAGTATGCTTTACACTGTCATACGTCCACAGCACAATTTAATCTTGACATCAACCCTGTGCATACAGTCCACAGCACTGATGTAACCTCCATATAGAAATTATACTGTAAACAGTGCTAAATGTTACCTACAGCACTTTTAAATTATTCAGAAACGTTGTTAAATATTTAAATATTTAATCAGCATAGCACACACCTTCGGCCCTGTTCATCCAATCAGTGTAGCTCTCCATCACAAATCTAAATGCATCCCACATGCTTACACTCCTCCGTGCCCCTGCGTCACCGCGTGGTTGAACCCCACAGCTAACAGGGTTAATCAGAAAATCATTGCCAGTAACATGCTTAGAAAGGAGTGGGGGGAGTCAAAGGGAGGTGGGGGGATCATAGGGGAGAGAAAGAACACCGAAGCTCATTACCTCCACTCATCCTGAAGTAATCAATATAATTGATGGAGGAGAAATTGCAGCTTGTTGTCAATACAGCAAACCGCAGCAAAAGGACTGTCTGTGTGTGTGTGTGTGTGTGTGTGTGTCTATAAAGGTTTTGAAAGAGCAGTATGCGTGACTGCACACATGTTTACGTATATGTTTATACAGTTTTTGAGAGGAAATTGTGATGGAAGCAGAAGTGCGAGATGGCGGTGTTCCTGCTTTTATGCTGCAGAGAAAATGATATTCATTAAAATTTCTTGTTTTAGGTTTATGATTTAGTCCCACGGCGCTCAGTAACAATACGTCCAGGAGACTGGAAAAAACAGACAATGCTAGATTCAAAACCAGGGGAGCACGACAGGAAAATTCGAGCTGTGTGTGCGACGACACCTCTGGGAAAAAGTTTGCTTCCAAAGATTTTAGGACTCTGTGAGAATAACACTCTCGACATGCTGGATACACTCTCCTGTTGCTTTCTGGCCGTTAAAATGAGGTGTGATGTGGTGTCAAGTGCACAGAGTAAGTTCAGCGGAAACACTGGACAGATATCAAACAGGATGGTGCTCCAGCTTCTTTCACAGGGTTTCGAAATCAAAGGTGTTCATGCATGTGCGTTCTGAAATGGTGAGATTTTAGCTTGGCGCAAAGCCTCGCTCCGCTGTTGTCTTCTGTTTCATTTCCATGTCCTTGCAAAGCTCGTGTGATATCACACAAAAGACGCCATGCTGCCACAGTTCAAAAGCCCGTTCTGCATTACCTGCACAGCCAGCCAAGCCTTGCATTTAAATGCATATCACCCCATTGTTCGCTGTGTCTCGGCTCCATTATACATTTCTAATGGAAGAAGTTTCATTTGAAAAGTACGGGAGATGGCAGTCTCCACATTTTCATTAAAATGACAACCGCAGCTTTCTCTCCATCCAAAACTTTCAAATCAAGGTTGTCTGATTATGATCTCTTGCCATGAAATTCGCCCGCATGGTGAGCTCACATTGACGTTGCTACGTGGAGACAGAGATGAGGTCCAATTCACTCAGACTCTCTCCTTCTTCATCTCTCCATCCATTCCTTTGGTGCCAATTCAATTAAGACTCAATTACAGGCTCCGAAACAAAGCTGCCGCCAACACTCTCTCGCTCACATTCTTCCTCACACTCACTTGCTCGTGCTGATCATCCACGAGGAAGGAGCTAGTGAAAATTTCTTTCCTCGCCATCAACAAGTTCTCATGACATCAACCTGTCACAGACTGTGGGGAAGTTAACGTTACTTGTCTGCTAAAAAAAAAACAAAACAAAACAAAAAAAACACTTTTGTCTGCTCCAAAAATCACATCTAACCTGAAAACTACACACAAACACACACCAAACTCACTACCATGTATTCCCAATGAGAGTGACCAATTTAATTTCATGCTCTAAACATCTGCATCCGTGTCAGACAAAGGAGCGAGGAAGAGGCCTCATTGATCCATGGGGTCTGGGACCAGCTGCCAACAGGGCATAGCACTGATGAATATTAAATAGGCCGGCATTAATATGCATAGGATTCTTCAGAGTTGTCTAGACGTGACAGGGTGGCTCCGCTTTCAGGTCAGGATGCCGCCAAACTGCTGCCAGCCCTCTCTCCACATAATGCGTAAAGTGCCATTTTGTTTGCGAGAGTGTGTGTTTGCCTGTGTGTGTGTGTGTGTGTGTGTGTGTGCTGCAGTGTTCGTTAGCGCCGTTGCGTCCCTTGGTGTGTGGTCTGATCCAGGATTAGTGGGAGGGGTGTGTGTAGGTGTGGTGCTCGGTGGGACGACGACTGCAAGCTGGAGAGGAAGATGTGACACATTCTAATGTGGCCAAATCTGCCTGAAATCCCCCTTGAGGACCAACGCTCTGTCTGCGACACACACACCTCAGCAGACGTGACACACAACTTCTGTCCATCGAAAAACATCCATGGATTAAAGGAGTACAAACACACAGGTAGAAATATGTATACCTGTATGGTACAACGACTTAAAACACACACACACACACACTTATGAGTGTATTGACACAGAGAATCTAAATCATATAGATTACCTAAACAACATATGCTCACACACACACTCTCACTCAGTGAGACCCATGCAGCCCCCTGTGGTCCCCAGCCCACATGTAATCAAGTCAGGCAGTGACTTAGTGAAATTGCATTAGCTACACTTTCCTGAGTTTGATGAGAAACGGGTTTGGTCCTGTGATGAATTCCGGCCCTTCCCAGATTTAGGCAGGGAAAGAATGAACGTGTGATGCTTTCTTTAACACACTCCGGCGTCTCCCGGGACTCGTCTGTTTCCGTATGCATCTGCGAGTGTGTCAGAGAGGGCGAGATGAAGAAATCCAGACAGACGGGCAAAGGAGAAGGCATAATCCCTAATTTACAAGTGGCTTGAATCTGTTGTGTGTCCACAAACCAAATTTGTGTGGCTGTATGGAAGAAAAGGACAGTGGCAAACACAACGTAGTCCAAAAACTCACAATTCAACTTTTACGGTGTTTGCTTGTACGTGTATGACTACAGATTTAGCAACAGATGATGGTAATATGTGGGTTTAATGTGCAAATATTTAAAAAGCATCCTGGAACTCACTTGTTTGCACTTGCTTTTCAATATTAAGACTTCATATTTTCCTCTGTAAAGAACTTTGTAACTGCGGTTTTTAGAAGCGAAATATCTTCAGTTTACTTGCTATCAAACAAAGCAGCTTTTAGTTCTTTTGCTTCCCACCTGTGGAAGAAGCTCCCTGAAAACCTGAAGTCTGCCACAACTGTCAGCTCATTCAAATTAATGTTTGAAATATGAACTGTTTACTGTGGCTGTTTAATAAGTTAGACACAAAAGTTAATTCAAACCGTAGTCATTTTTGGCCCTTTTCTTGCTTCTGATGCAATAATTTTACATACAACTTCTTTTAATCGTCAGTGATTTATTTGTCACCTTTATTTGTTTTTGATTGTTTTTTGAAAATGCAATTTCTATCCAACTTAATTATTTGTTGCTTTTTGCTTTTATTATCTTTTAAATGGTTTATTGCTGCTCTGCATGGCTGCATGTAATGCTTAGCTATGTGTTGTTGCCTCATGCTGCTTGCATGGCTGTTACTAAAATGGTGTTTGTTGTTTGTTGTTGTTGTGTTACTGTATTTGTCTGATGTTCTGCAGCTTCTTGCTGCTGCTGCTACAAGGCTGCTGCTCTGTCTTGAAAATTATTGTTTGCAGTTGCTGTCTTACACTGTCCTGTTGTCTTTATTGTGTGTATTTGACAGTTTCATAGGTTTCAAAACATCTTGACAAAATGAAAATAATATTAAAATAAAAGATGGTGAGTTTCGGCTCACATTAATACAAGCATCGCTTGGTCCTGACTCCATTTCCGACTCACTTCTGATGCTGCCTCCAAAGGCGGGTCATTGGCGGTGCAACTCAGCCCACCCACCCCGTGACCGAGCTGTTCATACAGACCAGCAAGGCGCATTAAAGGCACATTAAGCCCGCAGTGAACAGGCTGCATAAAAAGTGCCTTTTGACTCACAACAGCACACACCCACACACACATGCACATGTACTGTGGACTGATAATAAAAAAACAATTGGCTCTGCTGATGAGAAGTTAAAATCAATATACAAACAAACTCAACCCAACATGCTTTGTCATATTCTTTAAAGTGCCCTGAAAACACTTTCCAAGTTAAAATTTGGAGGATTCTGCCACGTCTGCACCTCTCCACAGTATGCACAGTAAATGTTGGCTTTAACAGAGTGAGGCAGCGCGCTTCTTTTGATTGAGGTCCCTAATCTGTACTGTTAGCCAGCACTGCACATTTCAAGGTAAATTGTGCCAATAAAAAGCGATATATAGAATAATCCAATTTTCATTCTCAATGGCCTCATTTGTCTGTCGCTGTTATGCTATGAAAATTAGTTTGAGAGCGATCAATTCACGTAATATTTTCAGTGTACAAATCAGATGCATTTAATTGTGTGTGTGCATGTACACTTGTGAAAGAGTTCGACGGGCAGTCGGCTACATATTCACAGTTGAAACCTGCTGATGTAACTGGGACCATCTCCGTGTCAATAATGTATGACTCTCTGGTCAATATCTGGCAACTCATTCCACTCAGACTGTCTTCATGTCTGATTGGGTCTTGATGAGAGCCTTCCATTATTAAAATTAATTTGACGGGACGGTTTCTGCTGCTCCACCTTCCAAGAGATCAAATCAACACCTCAAGCTGAGAATAAACGGTATAAATAAATGATAGCATAAATAAATTTAGGCATGAATTGAGTTGGATTAATTATTTAAAGTGTCACTGTTGCATACAAAGTGTCTCGCAAGTCTGCAGTTTAATATATGCACACTTGTCACTGTTGGCATGAGAACAATGCAGTCACCTCAGTAGTGGAATGAATAGTGCTGGTGCAGAAAGTCTCTTTAGGGACACAAGGAAAGGTCGTCCTAAATTAAGGATATTTTGGGAGGAAATCAAACCTTTGAACAGCTGCAAACGTCCGTTGTTTGTGATTCAACCTTCAGCAGCACCGTTTAAGTCTGTTAGCAAGAAGTGGCAATGTTGGAAAATACGTTTTGTGCACATTTCAGAAGAGTCCACAGTCGTGCTAGCTGCTCTGAGAGGCTGTACTCCGGCACAGTGGTGCTTTGAGCTAAACGCACAATTAAAAGCAAATGCACTGCTAACATGCTGAAGTAGTGAAAAGCTTGACCTGCTGATGGTGCAAGAGGAAAATTTAGACTAACACCTCTATCAGCAGAATTGATCCCTGAAGCTAACTTAAATATTTGTGGCAAAGTTGATGACAACACATCTGATCGCCTTTAAATTATTTGTCTAAAACAAAAGCGGACAGTCAACTGACTGACTGACTGATGCACGGATGGAACAACATGCTGAGAGTTTTGCCACTTTCATGGATAGAAAAAAAGAGATCAGACACTGTAAATAAAAACTCTCAACATTAGGCGACTTAGAAGAAGTATTTATCTTTAAAAGTCATTTCTGCACAAATAAACCTCACATTCCACGCTTACTTTAAATCCGCAGTCCAACTTAATTTTTCTGAGACTTAGATAAGCTTTTTTCCCACCTTTATGCTAAAAAAAGAGCAAAATAAGTTTTAATGATAAAAAAATGTCTTGCTTACAACTTGTATGATGATGGCTTTTCTTTGGAGTAGCTGCTGTGGCTCAAATTTAATTTTTTCCTCTCAGGAAAAAGAAAAAAAATGAAATCATAAACAGACAGACCTTCACTACCACCTGCCTTTTTATATTCTGACGTCCGTGCTGGTATTTTGTATTATTCCTGTCTGTTGTGCCGTTTTGCGCTGTTAGCAGTTGGTCTGTGGTGTGTTGTTTGTCATAAGAGGAGCACAAAGGAAATAAGCCCTTGGCTTTGTGTTTTTAATCCTTGATCTTTTTATATGCCTGCACTGACCGCAACACAGCGTTTTTATGTTTTATTTAATTTTTGATTTGATTTGATTTATTCATCAAAAATCAAGAACAAAGAAAATAACAAGATTCCAAAAGATTCCCACCCCTTGTCTGTATGTTACGTTTCAACTCTGCGTTTTGGGACACAGTCACATCAGCATTGCAGCGGTCAAAGTGAAAATTACTCTGGCAGGAGGAGCACGTTTCTTGTGCTGTTGGCCAACTGAAAACCACAGTGCAAGCGCTGACCTTTGTGGAAACAGAAACCACTGGAGTCCGAGCAGCCACTACATCACAAACTTTGAACCCCCGCTTATTTTGTGAGGATGCACCTATTATTTCAACTGCCAGTTTCTGAACAGAATATGAAAGTTTCTTTCACCAGAAAGAACGTCGGCAGCAGCGATCCCTGAATCTCAAACAAGAGTGATAACTGTCTGACAGTTAAGATACAAACTTTAGACAGCAGAAGCATCATCACAACAGATAAGTCAAAGGTCGCAAGATGGATTAGCGAAACTGCCTGGAACATTTTAATATATTTTGAGGAAAACCAGCATCACTGCACTCACCCCAATCATCAAGGGTGTAAAAACCACTTTTCAGTAACATGGTTTCTTGAATCTGTCAACCGTAACAAAGAAATACGTATGAGGATGAGTGTGTGTGTGTGTGTGGAGAGAAAGAGAGCGACCAGGGGAACTAATTGGCCAGAAAACCACACGTCCTCACTTCTTTGATTGGACCCAGCAGGGAATCAGACAGCACACTGCACAGGCTCTTCTTTAGCAGAAGAACCTGTTGCATGCTGGGAAAGCAAGAGGTGTGTGTTGTTTATCTGTCTGGCTACCGGGTAGGCTGCTATTTTTCAGGTCGCTACAGTCCCACATGTCCTTCTTCCACCCTTCCCTCTCCCTTACTCCCTCTCTCCCTTTTTCATTTGTTCATCCCTACATCCTCTGCAATCAGCAGGTCTGAGATTAAAAGTAAACACAGAGGTGACAGTCAAAGCCGCCAATGATGACAAGACCAATGCTGATTAAAATTAGCCTCAGGTTGGAAAATACACCGAGCTCTTTCTTGCTGATTGAATGTCTGCACTGTGTAAACTATAAGAACCCTCTCCTTCTGTTGTCCTCTGCATCCACCTGCCGTTTCGTTTCTTCCAGCTCCCATTTCCTCAATCATTTACTGCCTCGCTTATCTATGCATCAACGAGCCATGGTGCTGCTCTAACCACTGATGTCATGTGAAAAGAACCTTACCTTTGTAAGAAACACGAACAAAGAAACCTTTGTTCATGCAGTTTGTAATTTCTTTCTGTGATAAAATGCTTCCCGTAGCTCACAGACACTGGCCATGTCTGATGTTTGGCCATGAAAATGTGTGTTTTCATTGCTTGAACATTAGTTTAAAGGCCATCGTTGCATGGATGGAAAAATTCAATGATACATACTGTACATGCAGTCAGTGTCTAATGTGGAAGTGCTCTGCAGGTTGTTATCCTCTTTTACTCCTGAGCTCATACCTAGATATTAAACAGGTAAAAAAAAGGTCAAGCAGCTTTATTGTCATTACACAATGAATTGTACAACAAAATTAGTGAATTAGAACAGAGTGAAGGGTTAGTTCTGAGCCACTGTGAGCGAACGCCCCACCACATTAGGCCAACCTAACCTAACGTGCCTAACGTGCATGTTTTGATGGTGGGAGGAAACCCACACAGACACGGGGAGAACCCAACCCCAGCCAGGTAATGAACCCAGGACCTTCTTGCTTTGTGGCAACAGTGCTAAACACTTAGCCACCGTGCTGCAGGTGTTGCTGGCTTATGTTTTCAGAGCTTACCTTAACCGGCCTTTGAACAGGAAAGCCTGTTGAAGTCCAGCATATTCAAATCTCGATGGACAAAATGTCCAGTGAAATCCATCTAATAGAACCTGAAATTAACACTTGCCACATGCCAAATGCGGGACAGATTTTTTATTTAGCTTGTAAATTTTGGGAGAATATTTTGCATCAACATATGACAATGTCTGTCACCGAAGCTGCTGCAATGCAACCCCACAGCTCAAGAGCATCGACAGAGAGAAACAGCACCGGGGAGAGGAGGGAGTGCTGGAAAGTTAAAATGACAGAATAAAGTTATTATTTTATTGTTTCACAAAATACAGTAAATACTGTGGAGACAGACACTCTTAGTTTCCCTTTCATTCTCCTCCTCTGCATTTCTCCCTTTTACTTCAGGGCTCTCAGGGCATATTTTTAAATTGGCGTTATGCACGTTTGTTGATGCGACTTTTTATTTTGAATGTTTTTAATAAAAGATACTGAAGGCTAAATCTACATGCACTGAGAATGTCATTCTTTATCTAGACTGCCCGACATTTTTAAAAATCTCAATAGATTAAAAAATTTGACTGGAACTTCTCCAATTTATCCAGGAATTTGAAATCTTCTATCAAATCACTTTGACTGGAAACTTTTCTGAGGCAAGCTCTGGTTTTGCTAGTTTTATGTTTTGCATTTGGTCTTGACGTGGAGAGACACAAAGGCTAAATGAACTGAAAAAACATTGTGCAACATTCAACGCACTTGCATCAATTTAGTCAAGATTTAGTAATGGCAAGGTTTCAGAAGGTCCTCAAACATTTAAGGCCATTGAGGTAAATGCTGCAAACTCTAAAATCAGTCTTTAAATAACCACCTGAAATGTCTTCTCAGTTAACATGCCCCTTTCTAAGTTTCTCGGCCAGGGGTTTGGTGAAGGACAAAACAGTGCAACACTAACATTATCATTACAAGCCACAGAACATCTTCCACACTGTCTCCATGCACTGCTCTAATTTCAGCAGCAGAGCTTCTGTAATTCAATCACTGGTTCCACAGCAGATGAGAATCAAACTGCATTTTTGTGTTTGTTTGCGTGTGTGTGCGTGTGCATGTGCGTGTGTGTTTGTCTTGAAAGATAAGGGGAGGAGAATCGCATCTCTGATGTTTTAACCAATCAACCTCGTTGAAATCTATGTACGAGTAAATTGAACACGAATCCGAGCTAACACGTACAAAGTAACCACTGAGAGCTGCAGTAGGACATCTGCAGCGGTGTGTGTATGTGTGCCTGCTCTCCACAATATGCAGAGCTGCTCCATATTTGCTTTCATGCTGAACACAAATAGAGGCTTTTCACAGTAATAGCCTGTCAGGTAACACAGGTACCTAGCGTTTTATCTACAAACACAGTTTTTCACAGCTGGAACAAAGCGATTCATAAAGGTCTTGCACCTGAGCAAAAGGGGAAGTGTGTCATTTTCTAGTGACATTCTTGCCATTGTGGCAAAGTATGGACTCGGTTACAACATGTCATTCAATTACAGCATGTCGTACATGTCATGTATGGCAGAACTTGACATGCATACATAGTGGAAACACACACCCACATCGGGTCAGTGTGAAAGCCCTCATCAGTCACCAGTATGACGTGCCTTTTTCTGCATCACTCAGTTTCGCTGGTTATGCTTTGTTTGACATGCTATCATTTGAAGGACATTTTCAAAAAGAGAAATAGTGAACCTGATGATATTCTGTAGAATATTAAAGCTGAGACGGGTAACATTTGGAAATCAAGCTAGCTGTAGCATGAGACTCCTTAGAAAGAAACTAACCTCCTGTTTTTGTTTTTTGTTGTCGCTCTCTTTTTCGTCCAGTCTCAGCTCGATTCAAGGCGGCTGATAGTGTCTCCTGCAGTCACTTCTTCTTTCTGTATTTATTACTATATTTTGTTTGTTTGCTTTATTTATTATCACTTTCTGCATTTCGTTACGTAATCTTGTCAGCATAAGTCATGTTTTTCTTCTGTTTGTGGTTTTTTGTTTGTGCTCAAGATGTGTTACACAGAATAGACACTTA
>JAPZDX010000015.1:11593763-11610104 GCA_029783625.1 Naso annulatus | reverse complement strand
TTAAAATTGCCCAGCCCTACCCTCAAAAGTCACAATTAGCTTTGCAAAAATTCTGTTACAGATCCGTCTCTACAGATCCACAGGACTTTTCTATTATTGTCTCACTCCATCTGCTACCTTTTCTGCTTTATCCCCACAATGTCAATGAGGTGCTCAGTGTGAAAAAAGGAAATACTAGCAGACAAACAGCGCTGTCAGGCACTGCTGATTGAAACCTCAAGGTCACGAGCAGAGAAACAGAGCGCCAGGGAAGAGAGAGGGAAAAAGAAGAAGTAGGTGCAGTAGAAGAACGTCGACTCTCCAGGGCCTGGCTGTGGAGCTCTCTCACTGTGCTGTTGTGTGTGTGTGTGTGTGTGTGTGTGTGTGTGTGTGTGTGTGTGTGTGTATGACTGAGAGGTTTTCAAGGCCTCTCCCTGTAGGTGCATTCTGCAAAGTCACCCTGATCGCCGCTTCCCTCTCCACACTCCCATTGTCTGCCTTTGTAACTTCTCAACCTGCAACATGCCCTTCCTATCTCCACTGCACCTTTTGTAATGATGCTCTCATCCCGCCTCTCCATCTCCCCAAAATCCCTTCATCACTCTGTGGCTGGATCCTTCCACACTCCAGCTCTCACCTTCTCTCTATCCTGTACCCACTCCAGGCTTGATACACACCTGCTTGCAGTCTCTTCATAATCTCTATACTTGTGTATCTATCTGCACTTATCTATTATTTCTCTCTTCTCAGCTTGCATGTCCCTGTTTTTTCTTACTCAGCCCATATATTTCTAACCTCCCTCCCTCCTTCTTTTCATCCCTTCACCCCACCTCAACCTTCGCTCTGCGTTCCTGCTGCTCTTTTCTCTCCCACGCACTGCAAAACCTGCCCAATTTATTCTTCTTTCCCTGCCATATTTTCCCACTACGTCACTGCTATGTCAATAATTTTTACACTTTCTGCTCTTTTATCTGTCTTCCCCTTCCTTCACTTCATGACTCTAGTTTTTCTCTCTCTCTTCCTCTACTGTCCATTCCTCAGTCCATCCCTCCATCCTCACCTTGTAATTCTCCACTCTTGCTGTAGAGTTCTCGCCTCTGCTCTCTCAAGTAGGCACTCATGCTGATGGCATGGGAAGAAGACTCAAACCTACGAAACACACAGTAAAACACAACACATAAAGACTCAAAAAGAGATCTTCCTTAACAGGTTAACAGATCAATGTTATCTTTAATATAGTTTTGGTCTTTAGAGAAATTTTAATTTTAGACCTTTTCTGTACAAGATAATTTATTCTTTTATTACTTATATTTGGAAGAGAAACAAGCTGTTTTTACATAGAGACCTCACGTTAAAGGCTCACCAACAACCCGCCTTCTGTTTATGTAATGTTGTTTACACAGAACTGAGCAGCGTGTCTTTAAGTCATTTCATCAGTCAGTCATTTCATACAGCGAGCCGGGGTCACTGATTAAAAGGAGACATCACCAGTGTGACGTTAAAGGGCATCAGCATCAGCTTCTTCTGTTGAGATAAATGCTTGACATGAGCACCAAACAGTTAAATAAGTGATTAAACTGTAAAAACTGTCGGAAAACACTATCAATAATAACGTTACACAGTCATTAAATCCATCTAGCATAGAGCTGCTTCTATTGGTTTCCTTCAAGCTTAAAAATGCACGACATGCACCACAGTTGTGTGTAAGGTTAGGCACACAAAACTCTCCAGGCTACGTGTTCACAGTGGGCAGTTTTCACTGCATACACGTGTACGTTTTATGATTTAAGAAAAGACAGTAAGTTTTTCACAGTTCAGCAGGCTGCTGCCTGTACAGGACTAATTTTCACTCTCTTCACAGCCGTGCACAGCATCAGGTGAAACTTAAATCCTTTCTTTCTTTAACATAAGTTCAACAAGTTTAACTGGATGCTTAAGTTTAAGACAAAGGTTCACACGGGGATAAAAATCTGTTTATGCTTTCATGTCCCCTAAACACATCCAGCCCTCACCACAAACAGTTAAAGAAGTGATTACTACATCAAATGGTAGAAAAACTCCAACAATAATGTAAAACTGTCATAAATGTCCATTCTATCAAAATTCTGTTTAGTCCTTCGAGTTTATCTCTCCACTGTTAAGATAAATGCCTGCCAACCATGACCCACCCCACCGGGTTTCCCATTTACACAGGCGTCGCTTGACCCCGGCTCCACTTCTGACTCAGCTCTGATATTACCTCTAAAGGCGGGCTATTGACGGTGCAACTCGGACCCGTGCTGAACAGACCGTGTAAAAGGGGCTACAGAGAGAGAGCAGAGGGTGTGATTCTTACTTGAAGAGCGACTGCTTGGCACGCTGTGGTTTCTTCTTCGCAAAAAAAGCAGCAAACTCACTGCCAGTGCTGGCGTAGGAGAGTTGAGCTGAAGGCTCTGTGGTGCTGCGGCTGTTCTTCACATCCAGATACTCCATGAGCAGAACCTAAACAACACACAGAGCTTTAGGTTAAAAGCAAAAAAAGAACATCAGAAGCACATCAGTGCTATTTTTAATAAAAGATGGTCATGGTGCAGCGATAATGGATCAAATTTGTAAAAGCTGACTCATTGTCTGTCTGCGTAAAACTAAAATCAGTCCATGGAACACAGAGATGAACTGAAACACAGAAACAAAGATCATTTTCTGAAATATCATGAAGTCACGACTCATAATAGGTTCACTTACAAAAGATGTGATATTTTAAAGCACAGTCACAACCAGCCACCATCAATTTAATTTATTCACATTTACATGCTTCCCCTAATATCTCACAACTTAGATAATGGAACACAGAGAACTCAACCTAATTAATGACGTAGAGGCTCCCGTCACAATCATTTTCAGTGGGATCTGTTTTGTTTACTTTTCAAATTATTCTTCAGTATCTTTTTTATCCATAAGGCCTTTTACAGCAGCTGTCGGTGGTTCTCAGCAGGAGGTTCACAGTTCCTAGGGGTACATGGTGCAATGGCCAATAAAAAGATCTTATGATCTTTACAGACATAAATTATTCCACAAAAAATGATTAGGACATTTTTTTATTTTCCCTCTGTCTGATACATATAATATCGGTCATATTTTAGTATGACGCCTTATTATTTGATCGGGTCCATCTTCCTTTTAAGGTTACAGCATCACACTCATAATAGAAATTCAAGACTTTTTTTTATTCTTTTCAAATTAAGAGCCCTCTAACACTTCAGTGGACAGACACCATTATTTCTTAATAAGGCTTTTACTGTTAAAAGTTTGCAGGAACCTGTTGTTAAAAAACTCACTGACTTCCAAAATTAAGTAGTCAACGCTTGAAATTAAGTTAGAAACAAAAACAGAAACACTAAGAAAAAGACAAAAACTACCATATATCAAAGAAAAAGAAGGTAAAGAAGAAGAAGTTCTCTTCAGCGTGGCATTAACAACATGAGGAAATGGCTAAAACGACCGTCTGTTTCCAACACCGGTCAAACAGACTCTGGCCAATGAAAGAAAAAAAAAAACAAGATCAAAAGCAAAAAGACACTGATAAAAGATATTTTTGGCCAGGGTGGAGATTGGAGGGGTCAGGGGTCGTCACGATTTCAAAAAAATATGGAAGGGGTCCAGTACCCCAAAAAAGGAGAGAAATGAGAACCACCATTAGTATTAAAGAAAGAAATCCACATTGACATATATTTATCATCAGATTATGTTTTGTAGGAGCGCCCTACAAAACAGAGCTGAAGTTGCTCTTGGTCATGTTTAAACATTACTGTCGTGTGAAACTGCAAAAACTCAGTCAGAATCTTACAGTGTGTTTGATCCATGCATACATTATAATTTTATCTAACGTTCCAAGAATATTTTACTGCATAATTCTTGTGTTTTCATATCATATTTAGAGCAAAACTGCAATTAAAAAAAGCAGCATTTGCATCAGCACCAGCCGAACACATCCCTCGGGGTAGGTTTTCTATTTATCATGACTTGTATTATTACAATCTAACAATTTATGACAACGCTGTCCGTGAAGCTAATCCCGACTCACAAAAGAAAATTAAAACTTCGAGACAGAAAAAGGCCACTGACACGACTGGATGCCATAAAACTTCCTGTCCTCCATTTCCCTCATCTGTCTGCATGATCCATGGCGAAATCCATCAACGTCTGATCATGCTTCATGAAAATCTTATCAACTTCTAACAATAGCTGAGGACAAGCAGATTGAAACTCCGGTCAGACAGGGAAAGTTAACTTCCTCTACTTTATCATTCTATCTGCACATTCTCTCTGTTGCTTTCATTGGCTCTTATTTTTCAAAGAAAAAAAAGGAAAGAAAGAAAGAAAAAGAGCTTCATGTCTCATTTGTCACATTTCTATTTTCTCTCCTTTGCTCTGCCTACCTCTGTTCTTCGTCCCCTCTCTCTCTCAGTCTTCCCTCATTCCTCTCCATCTCTCTCTTTCTGTGAATACATATGTTCTAAAATAGCCTCCTATCTAATAGCTTCATAATTTAGCAGGGCCATTTAGCCTGTGTGTGTCTAATTCTGAGGCACAGTGTGGGTCAGCCCAGAATGGGACAGGAGTAATGGCCAAGCAGATGGAGATCCATCCCGACAATAATGATGTAATTAACGCTGCGGAGAGCACCCTCCGTCATGCATGGGAAAGCCTTTACATGTGTGCAGCGACGTTAATTCAAGCGCATGTGCATGTGTATCAACAAAAACTAATGAAGAAGAAGGCAGATTTTTGTTTTTAACACCTACTCATGTTCAGTTGTTGTAGATTAATGGTCAAATTTCTGATAAAAAAAAATTAATAAACGTGCACTTTTTTAATGATACATTTAGAAATAAAGCAAATTAGCACATGGTCACCAACGTTCATGTTACTACACAAGTTAAACATGCACACACAATCTTCCACCACACATGTAATTAGTCCTTAACACACTTCCCCACATCACAGGCAGCACTGGAGGCCATATCACACACGCCCTCTCCAACTGGCAACACCAGGGCCTCCACTTGCCACTAGCCTCATGCTGCAGCTAATCCTATCAGTGTATTAATTACTAATGATGAGCTGATGGAGCGAAACCCCCACTCGGTTGCAAGCTAACGCCCAAGTAGACTTAATGAAATGCCAGCACTGGGCTGATGAAGGGGCTCCGACCCTACTTAAATTGCATTAGCCCAGAGACAGAATGAACTTTGGAGGCAATTAACAGGACAGCTTCGACAGGGAGAAAGATAGAAGAAGAGAGGGATGGGAGGCAGAGAGCAACACAAAAGGAGAGGAAGGAGGACGGAGATAAAGGTGGAAAAAAGTTGTTAAGAATAGCAAGCAAAGGATTATAGGTGGAGAATCAACAGTGAGCAGAATGCTAAAGAGAAAATGGGAGCGGAGAGAGAAAAGAAGAAAATGAGACAACACAAGAGACCATGTTAAATAACTAGCTGTTACTGATTAAACACCTCAGAGTTAGAAAAGAGGGTTGTGTCCTCGCCTCTACTTAACGATCTCCTATTAGTTTTGGCGAGGGCAGAGGCCTTCCGTAGACAGTCTCACCCACCTATTTCCAAACCGTCTTAGAGGGAATAATTACGTCCTCTTAAATTTAAAAAGTTGCCTTGTTAATTCTTTAATTCGTCTGAACAAACTATGTTGCAAAGTCAAAAGCCAAACGACTATAAAGTATTGCTTTTGTTGTAACTGAAGTGGATGACGCAGACCTAAGATATCTCAGTCTCATTGTGAAGAGTGCAGACTAATTATGAAGAAAAGAATAATTTCAGAAACTGAACACTTCATCCTTGCTTGTCAAAAAAGTGACTTAGTTCGACTGTTAATAAACATCAAAATATTATGATGACAAACACATCGCAGTAACGAGTTAGATCATTTAAATCTGCTTCTTTTTGGTATTTATTATCTTTAAAGATCTCCGGCATTTTAAAGTGAGTGTTTCTCATGTTTACATCCCTTAAAATCAAAATCAATATCAAAACAGTGGAAAGCTATAAACAGGTAAGCAAGCACAAGAGATGCCATCTATTGACGAATGTGCTCGATCAAGCGAGCAGCTAGCATAAAGTCTGTTTATTGTCCGAGCTAACTGACTCAGACATTTGCGTTTACACATACAGCTCGTCTGTTCAATGTCCAGACAAACTCAGGGCAGCAGTGCAGGTGTGAAAGGAGCTACTGAGACACGGTCATTTAAAGACAAAGGGGACACAAAAAGCAAAGAAGAAGCAAGTGATGCAGAGAGACAGAGGCGCCTCAGTGACAGAGAGCTTTACATCAGTGCAAAACAGCACAGTTTAAAGGGATAGTTCAGTGTTTTTGGAGTGGGGCTGTATAAGGAGCTTATGCATAGTCAGTCTGTTACCATCTGCAGATGGAGATCAGCGGTGTCAGTTTTAGGGGAGGAGGGTGCACCGCTGCATCGGAAGTCAGCACTGTACTGTTGCACATGGGGTCAGCTTATAAAAGTTTTTTTTGTTTGTTTGTTTGTTTGTTTGTTTGTTTGTTTGTTTAAGCCACATATGTAAATGCTATCCTCAAAAAAATCAATATCCATTAAATTGTAAGCTTAATTAAGGTTTTTTTTTACTGCTTTAGTTTATTGTCAGACAGCCGTTTGTTTTAGTCCGGTCTCACAAACCTCCTGAGCCAAACAGCTGATTGGTAGAGTGATTCAGTGCGCAGCAGAGGCTGATGCCAGTGGGTGTAGCAATACATGGATGAACTATGGTAGAAAAAAATGTAGTACCACAATAAACTAAACAATAAAATTAGACATAAAATTAAACAGATACTGATTTTTTAGGTGAGCTTTATATATGTGGCTAAAAAGCATTTTTCTGTCAGTGATCTCTTCCCTCTTCTCCTAAAAGTGACACTGCTGATTGTCGTCTGCAGAAGATAATACACTATGCATAAGTACCTCATACAGCCCAACTTAATAAACACTGAACTACTCCTTTAAAATTTGAAGAAAATAAACTAATTCATTGGTCTACAATATTAACTGATCATCCCCGGAGCTGAGCTGCAAACTGCAGCCAGTTCTCATTTAGTAGAATCGCCGATGTTTGACGTAACTGGCTCTGCAATCAGAGGATGGGAAGTGGGGAATTAATGAAAATGACATAAATATAACATTAACACAATCTCTTTCTTCAAAGCTTTCAACACTGCCAACAGGTAAAATCAGATGGAAACAAACTACTGTCACTTTCCAAGTTTCCCTTTTTTCGCCTACAGTTCTACACAGCTATCATTAAGAGCATTCTTACATTATTCCTAATTGTCTGGTACTCCCCCAGCAAAAATTCACAGTGCATAATTAAAAAATCATCAAAAATCACTGGCTCCCTTCTCCCATCAGTTGAATCATTATATCACAAACGCACAATCAAAAGAGCAAAAACTCAAAAATAAAAACCCCTCGGCTTTCTCACCCTGCTCACCACCTGTTCCAACTGACGCCCTCTAGGAGGCACTATAGATCCCTGTCTACCACAATATTCCATTTCAAAAACAGATTCTTCCGCTCCCATATGGACTCTGAATCTGATTCGTTATCTGAACAGTTCAAGTTGATAATCTGACATGTAAGCATCTTTGCGATCCTGTAGCAAATTCCTCAGCATAATTATCCTGACTTCTTAGACAAAATAATATAAGGATGCGACGTTAGTTCAGTGAACTTCCACCTTAAATTCCTCCAAAAGGTTACAGAGTTGATGAGGAAATAGGAGAAGAGTAAAATCAACTGTTGGGATTCTCTAAAAATCAATACTGTGGTGACCGTGTGAAACTGTGGATGAAAAAAATAGGTGAAATGTAAATATGTGAGACATGGCAAATGGCTTTTCACACCAGATACAAAGACCGAGCGCGAGAGTTCAAATCAACTCCAGTGTGTGTGTGTGTGTGCGTGTGTTTGTGTGTGATTGGATGCTTATGTGTGTGAGTGGGCACACACGCAAAACTCAAATCTCTCAAGAGCTCCCTTGACAAAGACAATAATTTCCACTGTACTTATTCAATGCAATTCTTTCAACCAAACAACCTCATTCCACACTTTCACAGCTTGGGTCTCGTCCCAAAATTAAATCACTCAACTTGATTGAGTGCTAAGTTCTATTAAAAAAAAAAGGAGAAAAGCTTCATCAGAGTCTGCCTTTGTATTTCATTACCAGCACTCCCATTTATTTCTGTCAAAACAAAATGTCCTGATGTCACTCTTTGTTTTCTGAGAAAGTGGATCGTCATCCTCCATCCTGTCCATTAAGGCCCTAACACCTGACAAATCAATGCAAATAAGGATAGCATCACTCAAAGCTCTGCAGGTGAGCACTCGTCACCGGGTGAACTTGGCAGCAAATTGCCTAAAATTAAAGAAATAAAAATCACTTCATTTGCTCTTCTCTCATTTCCAACCTCTACTTCTTATTAAGTCATGTTAAAAGCAGCCGAGAGACAATCTCAACAATTTGTTCCTCTCTCAAGGCTTTATCAAAATCAGCTGTTTTTCCCACTAAGGCCCTCGGCTGGTGTCCTGTCACAGAACATACTGACTGATATCCTGTGCTGTTAGCTTAAAGTTACAGTCCAGAGTGTCCTTGGCCGTCAAAGAAAGTGTTCTTTATACATCACGTATTGATTGTGTTCCTGAAACTTCAATAACCTTCACAAGTCCTGACAGAGCTTCAGCCACGACTACTCCCGCAGCAGTGAACTACCGCTAACCGGCGGGGGGCTCCCACCCGGAGCGTGCTGCATCTAGTCAATCTTTTGAAGGCTATCTTGTTGACAGAGGAAAGAAAGATGTGCCTGCATGTTCACTGAAAATCCATTTCATTTTTCCCTCCGTCCTTGCTGTGTCCTTAGCATGCGTTGTCAATGCAAAACCCATTTATTTGTGTATTTAATGCTTTTCACAAAACAAAGAGGAACAAAGTTAAGTTTGCAGTGTTGGATGGTGTAGACTCTCTTTCTTCCTGTATGTGGAAAGTCAATTTCTGTGTGCTGTTGCCTTCTGTGTAGTGAAGAGTCTTTATTTAATATTTTTAATTGTAACGATGAAAAACCATTTTTATGTGTGTTTCATGTTTTAAACAAAGAACGAGAAATAAAACTAAGTTTGTAGAGGCAATCGTTCTTCCTGTATGTGGAAAGTTAATTTCTGTGCGTTATCGCCCTCTGAGACCATAGTGAAGAGTCTTTCTTTACTTAATTCTTTTAATTCTAACCATACAAAACAATTTTATGGATTTAATGTTTTCCAAAGTCAAAAAAGAAGCTCCCACACACTGTTATGCTCTCTGTTTCATTTACTGAAGCAACGTTTCGGTCAAAAGACCTTCATCAGACATTACGTTAAGGCAGTACATTAAGGTCTTCTGACCGAAACGTTGCTTCAATAAATGAAACAGAGAGCATAACAGTGTGCGGGAGCTTCTTTTTTGACTTTGGATGACTTTTTGGGTGGCGCCCTCCTCCTACGCACCTGTTGCTTCGGGTGTGCTGAGATTTTTCTATACTCCACGTGTTTAATGTTTTAAACAAAGAATAAAAAGGAATAAAATTAAGTTTGCTTATGTTAAATGGTATTTATAAAGAGACTAGCCTTCTTCCTGTTTATTTAAAGTTAATTTCTGTGTTATTAAATCCTGAGACTGTAGTGAGAAGTCTTTATTTAATCCTTTTAACTGTCACTATGCAAAACAATTTTTAAGTGTATTTAATGTTTTGAACAAAGTACAACAAGGAATAAAATTATATTTGTGATGTTAAATGGTGTTTACATAGAGACTAGCTTTCTTCCTGTTTTTTTAAAGTCAATTTTCTGTGTTGTTGACTTCTGAGTCTGTTGTGAAGAGTCTTTCTGTACTAAACTCATTTAATTGTGACGGTGGAAAATCATTTTTATGTGTATTTAGTGTTTTAAACAAAGAACAATGAGAAATAAAATTAAGTTTGTGGCATTAAATGGTGTTTATATAGAGACTAGCTTTCTTTCTCTATGTGAAAAGTCTTTTTTTGTGCGTGATGCATTCTGAGACTGTTTTTCACTCAATTATTTTAATTGTAACTACAGTAAATTAAGCTAAAAAAGTGAATACATGGTTCTTACTTATTTTTCACTAAAACAACACCTTGTATTTCTGATAGAAAGTGAGAATTATGATGGCAACAGAGGATTTAATCTAACACTGTACATGCACTTTTAATTACTACAACTTTTAATCTAAAGTTGAAGGCAAATAGTGTAAACTTTGCAGGACATAATATTGTTTACCCTTCTACAGGTTCAAAAATTGCATCAAGTCAAGGAAATCGTTGAAAACACACACTTCAGCAGTTGATTAAGCTTCCTGTGATGTTGATGTTGTGGATAATGGCGGAGTGGGGGAGTGCAGATACTCTGCAACACCGTGGAGATGGCAGACTTCACTGCACTTCAGCGATATGTAAATATGACAGCGCTTTGGAGGGCAGAATAAATGTGACACGTTGATTAAAATGTTGGGCGAGAACAACGTAGCCATGTCTGTGCTTCATATCTAATTAAAAGAGATCATTGTCTCGTGGCTGCTCTCTGGCAGTTCAATTCGTCTCGTTTTCAATGTGTTGATGAGCCGAGAGAAAACACGGCATATTTAAGCCCCTTCTATAGTCACATATTTTTGGCACAAACAAGCAAAATATCCCTCGCTTTGTGTGGGTAAATCTGAGACCACGAAATGATTCATTTACAGAGTAAGTTCAGACAAAGCTGTGGGAGCTACTCTAAATCAAAAAATAGATATGAGCGTTATCCGATATGCCGATATTTTACAATTCATTTGGCAGATAAACAATACTGATTCCAATACAAATGTATGTTTTTCCCCACACCTAATTGCAAAGATGATTAAGTCTCTTCTGTAGTGGAATTTACAACATGGCGTAGATTCGGGTGTTTAATCGAGGAAACAGCAGCCTATCATTTTTCAGTTACTATACCTGCAGATATCAGCGTGCTGGTCGATATGCGATAGTTAACTTTAGAGTCATTATCGGCCGATACCAAAGATGTGCCGATAATATGGTGCATTCGGGAGGTACAGTAAAAGTTTTTTGTGGGAAATAAATGAAGAAATGTGTTGAAAGATTTCCCCAAAGTTATTGCACCAAAGAGAGAGGACTCTGCTGTTTGCTGACACAAAGTGGACTCTAAAGCAAGGACATAGAGGTATCTAACAGTTCATTTAATCAAAGTAAACTTCCTAAAATTTGACTCTTTTATTGAAGCCTTGCCTGTATTCTTATCTCTTGCTTCAGTAGAAGACTTTATCATACAAAAGTTTATGTTCTTAGGTAGAGTTTCTGTGATCTAGAAATTAGTTGTTTCCGAAGGCAGACATTCAGCATCTATCCATATTTCTGAATGCCGGCTCAATGCTCCACGTCTGCAGAGAGAAAGCCACTCATTAAAAGTGTGATTTGCACTCTGGTCACACACTTGCAGCAGACAACGGTACATGGCGAGCAGTCACCCAGCCACAAATCCTTGCAGAATGCGCAAATGGCGAGCTAATTAACAAACTCGCACGCCTCAAAACGAACTGCCGACAAGGTCAAAGGGTGATGGATGTCAGCCGCAAGAGGTGATCTGTGCCAAATATACATGAAATAACACTCCCATTTGGTGGTCTTAATGAAGAATGCATAGGATTTATGAACGATGATCTTTTCTGAATTCTGTTAGCGTATTGTAATTTCAACTTCCTTAATGATTCAAAGGAAACTTGGATTTTCTTGCTTGGTGCCTAATGTTGTTTTGACAACATGTTAAGTCAGAGAAGATCACATTAATCCTGCGAGTCTTAATTGTGTGACGCTACTATACTGTTTTTTTAAGGGAAAAACATATTAAACATTCATGGAAAAACACAAATTCTAGTTACTTTGATCTCTTTGATAAAACAGACTGCTTTAAAGAACAGAAGAGGAAATAAAAGGCACTATTGATGGAGAATAGCAAAGGCATCCGGTGGTGTACACTTGGAAATGTAAATTCAATAATAGTGTGAATAATCAATAAATATACCCAAAAACATTCTACAAAATGCCTCTTGAAAAATTGTGAAGCGGCATGAAAACTCTGCTGCCAGCATTCAGTCTTTTATGCTCCGAATCAATACTTCCACACTGAAATTAACAGCCAGCGGAAGCATCACCAGCATTTCTGAACAGGGATTAGAACCGATACATGAATCTTGACTTTCAAAAACTTGTTTACCTATCCCTCGTTCTGAGTCTACCACGGCTCGGTCACACGCTGATGAACGGCGTTTCTCTGCCGAGGTCTTGTAACGGCGCCTCTTTCGACTCGTGCGTCTGTCTGTTGGTGTGTCATGTGGAAAGGTCAACCTGGTTTCTGCACCTCTCAAAGTGGGGAAAAAATAACACCTACCCAGAGGTTTCTGTACATGTCAAAGATGTGGACTGCAATGAGGAAGAGGCGCAAGGCAGACGGGAATTCAAATGATTTAACTGTTGAGGGGTAAAAAGATACAAAATGGCACAATTCCATTTCACCCCTTGCCCCTACCACTTAGCCCTACCCCTCTGTTTTGCCCCTTCATGTTTAGAGGTGGGGGTGTCTCGATTCTTGTTGAGATAGAGGGGTGGGGTGAAGTGTTTGGGTTAAAAAGGCCCTTCAGATGAAAATTTTTCAGGGGCACACTTCAGGAGGAGGGGTATGAGATTTGCCTTGCAAATCACCTCCAAGATTACTGTGGGAGCAACAAAGGCGACCAAAGAAACTCACATATCAAGTATTTTCTCCTTCACTTGTTATGTATTTGTACTTGGTCCTTATCAGTTATCATCCATGGCAATTTAATGTTGCAGTAAGCAGCCAACAGGTCTTGGGGAGGGTCGGAGGAGGGCATGTGTTTATTGTAGTTGTACCATGTTGTTTTCTGTTTATTCTGCTTTAACTAAATAACAATTTGACGGGGTAGATTTCAACCACTACCCCTTGTAACTCAATCCCAAGGGGCAAGGGGTGGGGGTAAAAATGAGAAATAGGATTGGGCTTTTATAACAATTATTACAATGTAATGGGGGCCCAGCCGATATATTGTTTTGCCAAAATTATAACCCGATATACCGCAGATGTATCAGGATCAGAGTTTATGTTCTCCAGTATGCACTGTTATTAAGAGTGCCCTAAAAAATGTTTGGGCCAGAGATTTAGAATGGTGTTATTACATAGTTTGTCCAGCAGAGGGCAGCTGAGAAGTGTTCACTGTTAAGTTGAGGATGATTGGAATAAAGTTTAGTAAAGTGTAAGATATCCAGGCTTTAAAACACATTTTGTTACAAGTATTTAATGACCACATTCAGCAAATTTTATTATAAATATAATATCGGCCGATATATGAGACAGGAATCTTTTTTTACACCTGGTCCCAAAAACCCATATCACTTGGGTGCTAATTTAAAGTGAATATTTCACAGGCAAAAGTTAACTGCTGTGTGGGAAACTTTAGGAGTTAACAGTAGTTACAGTAAAACTAGAGAAAAAGAAACTCATAATTAATGACTACCAAAAGTCGTAACCAAATTTGAACCAATGCCGTGTAGGTTCCTGCCCCTCTGAGCATTTTAAAACTTGAGATAAGAACCGGCTCACTATCCAACAAAACTTGACAGAGCCACCGTGGGAGCAGCAGGAATTTAATTTCACTCATTGCTGATATGCGACTCTCTTGGACAGAGTGGGCTAAACGAAAGGGGTGAAAGGGAGTGTGGGAGTTGTGAGAGAAAAAGAAAGCGAGATAATGAGATTAAGAAGGAAATTACAAGGAGCAAGAAGAGTATGCACAAGGTGTAGGTAAAATGAGAGGCTGCAATACAGAGACAGCAGGAATGTTGCCAAAGAAGGAAGGAGAAAGGGAAATGGAAACAGAGAGCAGGAGAGAAAAACTAACAAACAAGCAAGAGATGAGAGAAACAGCAAAGATGGAGGGTGGGATGGACGAGGGTTCTTCATATTGATACAATCTGTCAGGAAATAATAACACGAGTGAGTGAATAAGAAAACCTCATTTCACGTAATGAGTATTCTAATCAAGAGATTACATTATCTCACATCGCAGAGACAGGGGAGAGTGGAGCCCCTGGCAACCGGGTGTTGGCAGTGATCGCATGCTGGGGAATGGCTTAATGCCTTTTATAACTACGCTTGTACAGCAGAGCTATTACAGTACATGCCTGTGCACATTCACACCTTTAGAAACACACACATGCAGACACATAATCATTACTGTATTATGTATCCATGCCTGCTAGCTTAGAAAAACTCAAGTTATTGGGTGCAGATGAGTTTTCATGAACATTAAAAACAGAATCAACTTACTAAGCAACATAAATATATAATTTTATTAACTTAAACTGCAAAAACACTGATTTTCGCCTACATAAAACTACTGACCTTGCTATGGATCACCATGAAAAGAATCAAAGCATTACGTTCGGCTCTTTTGAGAAAATTTGCTTTCTGGTTTATCCTACAGTCCATCTTGTATGTTTATATACAGCATATGTAAGTCACGGATGGGTGAGAAAAGCCTGCTAAGATTAAAGAGGAAGCACCTCATCCTCTTAAACAAATTCAGGTTAGCTGAAATGAGGTTATACATGAGAAATGTTTCAGAAAAATGTCATAAATTAGAGTTACACAACTCCCAGTGAAGGTGCGTCAGGAAAAATGCTGTGTTCTTGGGTATGAACCCACA
Source organism: Naso annulatus (assembly GCA_029783625.1). Lineage (NCBI taxonomy): Eukaryota > Metazoa > Chordata > Actinopteri > Acanthuriformes > Acanthuridae > Naso > Naso annulatus. The sequence continues at coordinate 11,595,300 of JAPZDX010000015.1, read as the reverse complement.
CACACACACACACACACACACACACACAGAGCAACAACTGCCACAGATTTCCTCCGAGAATCTCCATAGGTCAGCTCAACAGCTGTTCGTCCCCTCAGCCAATCAAACAGGAGCAGGAAGCAAGAACCCAGAATAAATACACGGCAATTAAAGAACCCAGCATTAATCCAAGCAATCAAGCTTCCTCTGTCTTTTAGTCTTGCTGCTGAATGCCATCCATCACAGTGCCAGCTTCTCTAATGACTTATTTACGATAAGAGAAGGTGAATTCAATCAGTGTTTTAAAAAAGCGCCAGCTGTAAAATAAATTTGGGATGAAAATATCACCATGGAATGAAAATTAAGAGTCTGCAGGTAGGAAACAAACAACACAGAGTTTGCCATGGCAACATCCTGTTTAAAGGTGTCGCTACAATCTGGCCCCATACTCAGAGTGGCAGAGAGTAGAACTGACACTAAAGGAGTTGCAGTAGTACCATAAATCAATGCAAAATCAGGCTTTGGCTGTTGTGCACAGAAGCATAAATCTACAGAAAACAAGGCAAACTTTACTTGGTGTTTCTCAGTGTCCCCATACAATTTTTGTTTTTATCTCTAGGGTTTTTATGCTTTGTTTTATCTCCCTATATTTTATGTCAGTACAGGTGAAAGTCAAACAAACTACTTTAAAACGACACTGAGCACACATATCAATGATCTGAGTCATTGCTGCTCATCTGACCTGCAGCACTGCCTGAATCTTAGCAGAGACGTCGGCCTGCTCATAGAGTTTGATCCCCTCCTCATGGGCTCCACCCGGGCACTGCACGGCGATCTGCTGCAGGTGGGCCAACACCACACTGTGCGCCTGGGCCACTGCCTTGAACTTGTCAAACAAAAGCTCCAGCAGTTCCAGCAGCAGCCTATAGAGGGAGGAAGAGAGCACAGAAATGGAGAAACAAGAGGGATGGAGAGCAGGCGAGCAGGGAGTAAAGAAGAAGAGAGGGAAAGAGGAGGAGATCAGAAATAACATATGAGAAATAATACTAAATAATAAAAAGATAAAACAAAATAGATGTGTTTCATTTTTTTCAATTTTAGAATAAAAACATTATTCCTATTTCATAAGTGTGTTTTTTTCACAGTCTCATCTATCACAGCAGCCAGCACAACATTCACTAGATGGTTTATTGGTTAAGAAAAAAACACACTCCTGCAGTAAATCACTCGGCCTTGGATTTCTATATAAAGAAAGCAGAGAGCCAGAAAGTTATTCAGCTCCTCTGTTCTAATATAACAAAGAGAGGAAAGTGCCAAAAAAAGGAGAAAAAGAACTTTTTAGAACTTAAGAAAAAACAACCAAGGTGCCAAGAGAATCTAACTGCACTTACGCTAAGCTTTGTAATTATGTAACTGTTAAATGATGTGTCTCATTAAATGCTGCCACAAGGAATCGTGGCACGGCATCGTCGCCTTTTCCTTGGTAGAGAATAGTCTAGTGCACCCTAAACTAAAGACAAATAAGAAAGGAGAAGAACCTTTCCTTAAGGCTAACTTA
>JAPZDX010000015.1:11557661-11571330 GCA_029783625.1 Naso annulatus | reverse complement strand
TACAGTGATACTAGTAGCTGTGTGGGGAAAAATAATAGCCTGCTAACAATGTTCACAGATATTTGAAATAATTTTATGTATTCAGTACAAATAAACTATCAAACAGATAAAAAACCTCTTCTATGATAACATTTTCAACCAGGTCCTCTTGAGACTGATGAGGAGAAGCTTCAGCAGATAAAAAAAGGAGAGAGAGTGTGTGTCAGTGAGTTAATAGCCTCCCCCATTTAGAACATATAGTGCTGGATTTGGTGGAGCTCTCCTGTGCTGTATCTCTGACAATCTCTGCTGTACCAATGAGAATGGAAGAAGGCATCGATTCTGCAGCAAAAGGGGTCGATTCCCAGCAGCCTGGGCCTTGATTGATGCGCTGTTGGACTGATGAGATAACATTGTGGGTGATCTTTGTGTCTCTTCCCCCCAAAAAACAGAAACAATCGCTGTGTCATGCAGGAGCCGCAGTTTTTCTTTTGAAGGCGCCTACCTTCCCAGGTCCAAGTTTAATTTTGAAGTTCTTATCACCTTTCCCTGCAGCCGGTGTCCCATCAGTCCAGCTAATCTTCAGGGCTTCTTTTCTCCAATAACCCGGCACCAAGGTTATTTCTGTCAGCTTGATGTGTGTTTGGACACTAAGTGATGGCTCTGACTGACTGACCTGTGTGTGGATTAAATTCAAGGACAATAAGGTCTTTGTAGGACAAGTCTTTGTGATCTGTTAATGTATAGATTTAAATGCAAAGCCGTCGCTCAAACACTCTGCGTCCTTTATGTAAAGTTAAGTCAAGAAAGTGTAAAAAACTGCAGGAGTCAACTTTTATAGCACTTAGTAAAATGTGGCATCAGCTCCATCCAACAATCCAATTTGTTTAAATTTGAACATAAATATGAAACAACAGATGATATGGATTGAAATAAGAGGAACTCTGTTTGCATAAGCATGCATTTAAGTAGGGCTGTGGTGGAAAATCAATACAGCAATATATTGCAGTATTTATTTTCGTGATATACTACATCGAATTCCAGCTATATATCATGACGCGTATTCGTAAAGTCCTTGCCAGTGCTTGCCCCTAATCTTCATATGATGTTTGCAGTTTGTTCAGGGACACAGTAAGAATACTTGTGCAGTTTATGAAGGCATCTGCATAAGTTCAGTGACACAAAAGAACACATCTGTGCTTTATTTTAATGTTTTCAATTTCAGTGTGCCCAGTTAAACTTCAAGCGTGCTCTTAAATTTCATTTTTCTTTTTGATGTTATGGCAGCTACATCAGTGTTTTCCAGTAATTTGCCAACACCATTTAAGTACATTTGAGAGGAAATTTTAAATTAAATTGTTATGGCTCAGTATGTCAGCTTCATTATCATTATAATGTGATGAGACGTATTAAGACTGCTCAGATCATACACAGCAGAGGTGGGAAGTAACGAAGTACGAATACTTAATTCATGGGTTTTTCAGGTATCTGTATCCTCCTTGAGTATTTACAATTTTTTACTTTCCCTCCCTACTTTTCATCGCAAATATCTGAACTTTCTACTATTTACATTTTCCAAACGGGCTCGTTACTTTTGTTTGAATGCTTTTGTCTTTTTGTCTGCGCTCTGGTGCGTTCAGGAACAGTTCAGACAAATCTCTACTGATTCAACCTTTAAGTTTTATAGTCTTTGCGGCATATTAATATGACTTAAGCTTCAGTTAGCTTTGAACAGAAATGGTCTGTATAAATGTCTTTTAAAGGGAAACTTTTAATTTTAATACTTTGAATACATTTCAAAACCTGTACTTTATTACTTTTATTTAAATAAAGAAGCTGAGTTAGTACTTCTGCTTTTACCGCTGACTTATTTACACAAATATCTGTACTTCTACTTAAGTAAAGAATGTGTGTACTTTTGCGTGTGGTACACTTTTAACTCTGTTTTTACATTGTCAGTGAACTAAGTGGAATATCACAATATATTGCAATATGCATCGTGTCACAGTGCGTCCTGATATGATTGTATTGTGACAGCTGATCGTGATGCGCATCATATTGTGAAATCTTTGCCAATGCACACTATTTTACGCAAACCCTTTCCTCACTTAGAAATGTTTCTTGTGATCATTTAATGATTGATGTCCGTGGGTTTAGAAATATCTAATCTTGTGTTCAAATTAACTGTTCAGTCACTGAAATGTATGCTTAAGGAAATCTTTAATAATAATCTTGGCAGGAATACTGTAATATGAGATTTGTGCATAAGTACAGTATTTTCCCCTCTCCAATGATACTCCTTGTAATGTACAACAAAATGTTTCCCCTTGACGAATAAGGAGATCTTTCTTACTTGTTTCCATGGAAATGTGGTAAAAAAGCAAAACAGTGCATCTATTATATGCCCTCTGGATTTTTCACATAATCTTGGATGGGATCAAACTAAAAATGAGTCTCTTATCTCCGAGCTAAAGCGCCAACTACATGAGGATTTAGCTCAGCAAACTTTAGACTTTAGGCTGCAGAAATGACACAAAGAAATTAAGTTCAATAATGATTTATAACTCAAACATTGTAAAATCAAGACACAGTACAGTGAGAGATATTGCCTAAAGCTGATTATTCCAATTGACTAACTGATTAGTGATCAACTTGACCACAACAACTGCTTGTGTGAAGTTTCATTTGTTTCAAGGCAGCAAATAAAAGCAACATCTTTTTTTTGTGATATTCGGAGGATTGGAGCTAAAAGCCATTCACAGAAAGGTTCATGATTCACATGATAGCATAAACTGACAGCAGCAGGACATGCAAAGTGACAGCGTAACATACAAGACAAATGTAAGGATGCCTTGAGTCATGTGACAAAAACCCAGTTTTCTCTCCTCGGCACATAACCACTGAATTAAACTTTACCAATAAATTAACCAAGTTGCCAAACACATAATTACCCAGCATCAAAGTCAGAGGTCAGGCCTAATAACAATCATTATAACAATAATGCTTTCATAAACAACAAGAACTGCTCTTTTGCACGCCGCCATTCAATTACGTCTCTGTTCTATAAGCTCTGTATTCAACACAGCCTGAGGCTTTTCAGCGAGCGCCCTCAGGTCATTCGCTGCTGCTCATTCCAATTCTTTATTATGTAATCTGTTCATGTTGTGGAGATGAGAGATTTCCCATGGGCAAATCTGTTCAGGACCATATGACAGCACTTAAAACATTACATGTTACCCATTACAATAAGCAGCATGCATTTTATTGTGCTGTGTGTAAATGTGAACAAATACAGCGTATGCAAATACTCGCATATACTGTGGTCCGATGCAAGGAACAAACTGCTTTTACTTTCTTCGTTTTTATGATCAGAAAAACCATTTCATGTCATCTCAATCGATCAATCAATCAATCAATCCAGTTTTACTTGTAAAGCACCTTTCAGACAAATTCAATGCAATTCAAAGCACTTTACAATGAAAAAAAAAAAGAAACAACATGGGATATCGGCGAAAAAATAAAATGAGCTTCAACACTTGGGCAGCATGGTAGCTTAGTGGTTAGCGCTGTTGCCTCTGAGCAAGAAGGTCCTGGGTTGGCAATAAAAATACTAAAAAGAAAAAACAAATAATAGCAATAAAAATGTAATGCTAAACTTAAAATCAATTTGAAACAGGGCACCATGGTAGCTCAGTTAGTAGAGTGGACACCTTGTGTACAGAGGCTGCATCCTCGCTGTAGCAACCATGGGTTCGATTCCGCCTTGAGGCCCTTTGCTGTGTGTCATTCCCACTTCTCCGTCATTTCCTGTCCAGTCCTTCAGCTTTCCTGTCAGTAAAGGCAATTTGCCCAAAATATCTTTTAAAAATCAATTTAAGACTATGAATAGAATAAAACACAAGGTAACACTTTACTAAAAGCATCCATCTATAATCCATGATGAACATACTTTAAATGCGTTACAATGCAACTATAGTGCAGTACAATCACAGTTGTAAGCAAGGTTAGAGTTAACCCTAACCCTAACCCTAACCACATATAATGCATTATTAGTGTGTTAATAATGTGTTATAATGTGTTACCAACACAACAATAAACATAATTTTATTATATTCTATTCAAAAAAATAAACAATAAAATACACAAAAAAACTAAAATAAATAGAACTGAAAAAATAGCCAAGATAAAAACTAGGAAATATATAAATTTAGAATAAATTTTAAAACACTAAAATTAAAAAATTATACGTCACTGCATGAAAGCCGGGCTAAAAAAGAGAAATTTTAGCTTAGTTTACGTTTCATCTGTTGTGAAGTAATTGTTTTTCATACACATGTTATATTCCAGGTGACTGATATTCTCTAATTTACTCTGAACTCAAACTTTTATTCATTCATTTGTTTATTTAAAAGAGACAATATACAGTTCAAACATAAATGTCATCTTGTCAGATTAAAGCTGCAAGCCGATTTGCATCCACAGTCTCTTGACAGTTCAAACCGAAGAAACAGGACAAAGACTAACAGACACAAAATACATGACTACACACACACACACACACCACAAATACTTGCCTGCAAACAGTATAGAGATCATTCTTATATGTGACATTTATATGGTTCCCTCTGTCAGTCATTCTGGTTGTTTATATTACATTAAAATGCATATTTGGTTTTAAGGGCTATACTGTGTTTAAGATTTGAACGTGCGTGCTTGGTCTATATGAAATTCCTCAATAATATTGCAGCGCACACAACCACAAATGAATTTTTAAAAAGGTTTTGATTGATTTATGTTGGCCCAGCATTGCAAACATACGCAGTGCAGGAGACACAAACACACACAAAAATCAGCAGAAAAGAGCATTACAGCAAACTGTATTAGGTTGCTGTGTGTATAATATATCAAGTTTAGGGGATGATTCTTATGAACTGTCATACTTCATAATATCCTCTCTCCTCGAGGCATATCAAATTTCCAGCTGCAATTTTCTGTCCTGCAAGGCTGTATGAGTTTGGGAAATGGATATCGTATAAAACATCGTGAAAAACAGAAGAAAGTAATAATTATACTGAAAACAGTTTGTAATCTCTTTCTAAATCAATATAAAACAAATCTAAAAGAAAAGCTGCCTTATTGACTTCTTGATCAAATCCCTGCTGATGTTGGACCTGAAGATGAATGTTTGGCTAGTTAACTTGACCTTTCTGCATTCATATGACTCAAACTTGTTAAGAAAATTTCATTACTTTTTATCCAACATGAATCTCAGAAACATGCCTTATGTCTTGTCTGTAATTGTTTTGTATTAGATAATTCAGTCGAATAGGATTTAATATATTTTTCCTTACTTACTCTTTTTTAAATTTTCTTTAGAATGCAGCTAAGACTACAAAAATACAATAAAAAAGCAGAATGTAAACACTTGAAATAAAATGTAATTAGCAACTGAGATGTCTGCAGTGTTGTGTTCGGAGCAAAGTTGCTGAGTGGGTTTTTATCTACAGAATACATCAGCATCTGCACAGAACAAGGTTACCAACTGCTCCTTGAGGAACTGAAGCTGACAATAATCACCGAAGGTTTCGTCCTGTGTTCCAAAGCCACAAGGCAGTGTGTTTTGTTTTGCACAATCCGAAATCTCAAGACATATTTGTTTAGCTCCTTCTCTTTGCTCTTACTTACCTGCCGTCTCCTGCTCGGATCGGGTGAAGTCAGCTTAAATGCCACGTTTTAAAAAATATTTTATAGGACCAAAAAGACAGCTTTGCCTGGGATCTAATAATGTTTATAGAAATTGGCATGGGTCTCTCAAATAGTTATCTATTTTTAAAAAAGTGAAAAAAGTGTATATGTTTTTGGAATCGTGAAAATTTAAGTGCCAGCAGGTGTCTGCTTAAACTTAGACACACTGCTCATGTAAAATGAGCCAATGTTAAAAAGCACAAAAAAGTCGGCCGGCATGAATTTAATTTTGACAGTAAACTGACACTATTGTCTGTAGTGTGCCATAGTAACAACACTGTAAATAACACAATAAAATGCAACAGTTGTACAATAATTACATCTTTGCAGGATTGTATGTAGCTCTGTGTATGAAGTTACATGCTCGTGTTAAACATAAGTCAAATAATATTTATGGGCCTATTCTGCAGAATGATAACTATGATGATAAGCTTTCTAACCAATCAGAAGTCACTGCAGATGAAAATAAGGAGTATTTATTGTCACAATTTAAAGAACATACTGGTTGAGTCTGATTTAATGATTATTTTCATTTAGCTTTGATGATGCCAATTTATTTGAAACCAATACTGGAAAACTGGAGTCAAATGGGGCTGCCACTGTCCTCTAATATTAGCCAATGAAAATCGCCAGTGTAAAGAGGTGTGACGCCTGTGTCCAATCATCGCGCTCGTTCTTCAATGACGTCTTGCTCAGGAAGTACAGACGTGCAGAGGCAGAGGTGTGAGGGCCCTGCCAGCTATACCTCACTTTTACTTAAGTAAACTGTACAAAAACAGAAGTGGACATTTATTACATGTAGATAACTGACACTTTGACAAGCTGCGGTGTGACAATGGGAGCGAACAACAGTACCCGCCGCGTGTCATTTGAGTCAGACGAGAACGAGAATATAACGGTTGTGAAGGGCATACGGGTAAGTGACAGCACGCAAACCTGCTCATTGTTAAGTAAACAGGTGTCTTACGACTGCCTCGAGCGATGCAAGTTAACGCAATTGTGTAACTTTAACGTTATTTGTCTGCGTTATGAATGCTAGTGCTACGTGGCTTGTGTAAAGACAGCTAACGTTAGCTAAGTTGTTACAGCAAACAAACTGTGTCTGCCTGACTTTCATTCATTGTGGAGGCTGCATAAAGTTAGCAAGTTAAGCTAAAGTAGAGAAGGTACACTGCATAACATATAGCAACACATACATAATAGCAACTGCAGCAGTTAGATTTCAGATACAGTAAACTTTTGGATGTCCTTGTGGGAATGTTGACGTAGACGTCACCAGCCTCGTGCTCTGCTGCCTGTCACTCAAAACATGGATGACACGGACAGGCTGTTCCAGGCTGCGGATGTTTAAAGCTGGGTACAGGTGTATTGTGATTGTTCATATTGTTGTGATTCTTTCTGTGGAATCACTGTGAGTTTCTTTTGTTAGGTGGGTGTGTCATAAGCTGTCCATGCTACTGTCTGCTGATGGTAAATATAGATTGAGAGGCTTTAGTTGATGAGATAAGACTGTACTTGGCACAGCTCTGTCTATTATTACCCAGCATGAAAGCCAGCCAAGCAAGGCTAAAGCTATTTAAAATGAGGTGTAATCCTTTTTATGTCATTGCTTTATTGGCTTTGTCTGCTCCAGGTAAACACAAGTATATTTTTCCATGGGAGCAATTTGAGAAAGAGACTTATTCTCTTCCGTGCTGATAGTTAGATGAGAAGATCTACAGGCTACCATTCACATATTTGTCTGATGAAGCCTTGAAGGCTGAATGAAGAAGCAACAGCTTGGTTTGACTCTCCAAAGTTACAAAAATCAAGCAACCAGCACCTGTAAAGCTCACTTTACATTTTGTGTCTTGTGCACACAGCAGGGCAGCTTTTACAGGAAGCTATGTGCTTTAACTGTAAGTGATAACAGCTTAATGTGTGGAAATATTTCTGTTTATCTATCTTATGCCCGGGACACACATCCTGCGTCTGCGTTGCGGAAATTAGAGCAGCCACAAAGCAAGTGGGAGAGGCACGTCAGACGCACATCGGCAACGACGCAACAGTTCAGTTGGAGGCTCGCCGATTTTTTCAGCTGGATGCACATGGTTCTCTGCTAAAAAAGACGAGAAATAACCTGGTGACAGTCATATTGACATCATACCAGCAACATTCGTCGTAGTTTCAACATTTCTGGTGTGATATTCAAAGTAAAAGCTCTCAGAAGCATGTGTGTGCAAAGAATCCCTTCATTCAAAGATTTTATTGAGAGATATTTAAAGAATTTTGTGTGACAACAGACCATATTTGAACTAGGTCATGGTTTTATTTTTGGATAAATGACAGTCAAGCCAGAGACCTAATGTAGTTAACAAGGGTAATTTACATTAAGAAAAAAAGGAGATCATTTGGAGAGCAGCAGTTTTAACAGAAACCTGAGACTATCTTGCTAATACTTTTTTTAAGCAAACAGGCCAAGCGAAGAGGGATTTCTCTGTTTATTTTTCTATTTTTCTCACTTTTAGGCACAAAAAATAATTGTCTAAACTCAGTATGAATTAAATGTATCATAAAAGAGCATTAAACACTCGTTGTAATGGGAATTATCAAATGAAAACTCTGTGTAGCGAGACAAGGCATGCAGAGGCAGCGCTGCCTGCAGCAGACGCAGCAGAAGCTGCATGTGTGAACAACAACTGCGAGTGAGACGCAGCAGATCGGCGACGCAGACGCGCTGCAGAGGAAGACACAGGATGTGCGTTCCTGGGTTTATTGTTCCACTCAAATTTTCTTTCCACTCTCCTTTGCAGCTCTCTGAGAGCGTCATCAACCGCATGAGGGAACCTGCAGCTCCTCCCAAACATGAACGTGCTCCCACTCCACCACCTTCCATCGCGCCTACCTTCACTTCTCCTCCTCCTCCTCCTCCTCCTCTCCTGCGACCAGTGCCTCCCCCCTTCGACCCGATCACCTCCTTGCCTCCTCCTCCTCCTCCTATTGTAGAACCTGTTGCACCTCCAGTTCCTCCTCCACCAGCTCCATCTGCCACAGAGACTGTGGCTCCACCTCCACCACCTCCTCCGCAGCCTCCTACAGAACAGGTAGCAGCACCCACCATTATTGACATGGTGCTCCCATCTGCATCACCTCCAGCTGCTGCTCATGTTGTTGCTGCTCCTGCTTTTGAGCCTGCAGCAGCGCCTCCTGCTCCCGCTCCAGCTGCTGCTGAGCCGGTAATTTTGCCTACTCCTCTCCCACCTCCACCTCCTCCTCCTGCTACCATTGAACCCCTAATTCTTGCTCCCTGCCCTGCTCAAGCTGTGGTGGAGGCGATCCCTCCACCTGCTCCTCCTCCCCTTTTTGTTGAATCATCTCCTCCTCTCATAAATCAGTCTGCTGCTTCTCCTCCTCCCATAATTGAACCCATTGCTCCTCTGGATGTGATTGAATCCATTCCTCTTTCATCTGCACCTGAACCCGTACCACCTCCTCTTCCAGTCAAGATTGAACCCATCATTGCTCCCCTGCTTCCCGAATCAGAACCCCTCTCTTCCCCTCCTGTCGCCACCCCGCCACCAGCCCTACATCCTTCAGGGGACACTTTGTCTCCACAGCCTGCTGAGCCCTTTGCTGCACCTCCCTTGCCTGAGTTTACTGCTCCTTGTGAACCAGTTGAACCTCCTCCTCAGCCCCCAGCCGAGCCAGTATCCCCTGCTCCTGTCCCTAAGCCAGAAGTAGTGCCTGAGTCGACTTCGGTCCCACCGCCTCCTCCTGTACCAGCTGGTGAGTTTTACTCCGGTATGCTGAAAATCAGTACGTGTAATGCATTTCACAAACACATGCTGATAGAAGCAAGTGTGGCAAAATGGAAATGCGCCAGATTTGATGCATGTTGCACGGTAATGTGATATCGATTGAAATTGTATAGATGAATAGGTAGATACTTTATTGATCATTTCACAGGAAATTACTTTGTTGAGGCAGCTGCATCCAAAGTCAAGACAAGGCAACCACACAAATGTACCTGTCCCAGAAGACTAGAAAAACCATGACTTACAAATACCTAAAAACATGTACTCAAAAAAACATACCTAAAATACCTAAAAATGTACCGATGAAACAAATAAAAACGTATGTAAGTATAGTACGATAGAATTAAAAGTACTTGGTGTGCCAGTGTGCAAAAAGTGCTACTCAATAAATTAGATTACATAATAGCATTGAACGGTTTGATGGCAGCTGGAAGTAAAGACCTCCTGCTGTGCTCAGTCCTCCACCTCGGTGGGATCAGCTTGTGGCTGAAGGTGTTTTGCTGAAACACCCGCGAGGCATGTAGAGGGTGTGTCGGACTGCTCATGATTGAGTTCATTTTGAGAGCATTCTTCTTTCAGCCACCTGCTTACCTGTGTCCGTCTTTGTACCGGTGATGGAGCTCAAATTTTTAATGACTTTTCTCTGTCTGTTGGTGTCCGCCGTGCGAGCACCCTCTGCCCAGCACACCACAGCAGAGAACAGCGCACTGGCAACCACAGGCTGGTAGAAACTGCACAATGGAGGCCTTCAGATGTCAAAGGATCTCAGCCTTCTTAAATAGTAAAGTTGGCTTTGACCCTTCTTGTGCAGATCCTCCATATGTGTCTTTCAGTCCAGCCAGAGGTGGTTAATAGGAAGCGACACCTCCCACTGAACGTTCATTTCCTGTATAAGTGTCCTATGGGTTTCACCATGGCCCAGCCCCTTTAGGAGACAGGAAGCAGTCTTGAGTCCATTTATTCTTATGAGAAAAATGATCATGATCACAAATTATGACCAATTCTTTCGCCCCATCATCTCCAAGATACATATACAACTAGTTTTTCCACAAAACATATCTTCCAAACATTCAGACACAAAAATGGCATTTTTCAGACACACAAATCAGGAGAAAATTAACTTTGTTGGAGACTTGTCTCTGTCTGAGCAACACACTCTCACCAGATCTGGGAACCGGTGCTTCCTGCCTTGCTGCATAATGGACATAAACGGACATTTAAATGGTCTTATAGGTGAAACAATGAATTAAAAGTTGAAACTTACATAAAACAAATATCATGTGGCACAAAATCCATCTGCTTTAATCCATTGACATGACTTTATAACACCTCCAGATGAGGTAGAGAGATTGTAGTTCTCTAACTGTCTCTATGGGAGACTTGACGCCACCCACTTAGGAAGGGATGGGAAGTGTATGTACCATTTCACACCACTGATGCAGCGTACAGTGGGGTATCTTATGTTATACTGACTATCTTTGGTTCAGCTTGTTCTTGAGTTGCACTCTGAGATATCTCAGACTGGAGACCAGCTCCACCTCAGTACTCGTGTAACAACAGGGACTGGTTTGGGCTTCTTACTCCCAAAGTCCACAACCATCTCTTTGGTCTTTGAGGTGTTGAGGTGCAGGTGGTTGCTGATACACCACTAAGTCCTCAACAGTGTCCCTGCACTCCCCTTCACCTGCTCCCTTGATCAAACCAACAACTGCGAAGTCATCAGAAAACTTCTGCAGAAAGCAGTTGTTGGTGTTGTTCTGAAAGTCTGCCGTGTACATTGTGAACAGGAGTGGGGACAGAACTGTTCCTTGTGGTGCCCCTGTGCTGCTCAGGACCTTCCCAGAGACACAGCTCTGCAGGCACACTCACTGTGGTCTGCATGTTAAATCATCCATGACCCATGCGACCAGCGTGGGCTCCACCTGCATCCTCCTCATCCTCTCACATAGCAGCCCTGGCTGGATTGTATTAAAGGCACCTTAAAAGTCAAAAAATATCGCCCTTACTGTTTCACCAGCAGCGTCCAAATGTGCATGAGCCCTCTGTTGCACACTGATAAAAGCATCATCAACACCGATGTTAGGCTGGTATGCAAATTGAAGAGGATCCACGAATGAGCCCACCCTAGACCTGATGTAGACAAGAACCAGTCTCTCAAGTATATATTCTGATGGTTGAGGGTAGCTTAATAAATGTTAAGGCATAGAAAAGCTTACCAAGATCCTCTTGTATGTAGGATGTATGATGGTGTTTTACTGAACTTGTGCTAAGGTCATTTTTGACGCAGAAAGCGATTGGACAAACTTGTGTCCTATTTCTTCTAACAAGAGACAGGAGTGAATGAAAAAATGAATTTTTCTCATAATGTCTCATTTTATCCTTAAATGTAAGGGGAGCTTCTCCAGTAACACGGCTAATTAGAAGGCAAAGGTTATGAGGGAATGAACTGTCCGAGGATTATTTTAAGTCCAGCTACATTGAATTTTTAATTATGTTTTTTTTGTGTGGGTGTTTACTCTGAGCCACCTTAAGCTTTTCTTCTCCAACTTTCCCTGCAGTTTGTAATTAGTCTTCATTTTTACACAAGCCTCAGTCATATTATGATTCATTGCTATCCCCTAACTGTTAATGAAATGATTAATTCTTACTTGTAATACTGTTAATAAATTGATGCTGTAATTAGTGGCCCTCCATTCTGCCTCCGTCACTGTGGAGCTCAAGCTGTCAAGATAACCCTTCTTCCCACGAGTTGTGGGAGCATTTAAAACAGTGAGACTGAACTCAGCGATTCTTAAGTTTCGCTCTGTTCGAGTAAGTTTTCTTTTTCTCCTTTTTTTTCTATAGTTTACTTTCATTAAAGCAGCCATGCTAATATTTAGCAATAGATCATATTTTACCTTCTATGAGTCAGTGTTTTATTGTCTACAGCTTATTGCTTTAACTTTTTAAATGTCTAGACTTACTGATTTGGGGAAGAAAGAAAGCAGACCTAAAAGGACAGTGGATGTTTGATACACATTGACCAGGTCACCAGATGCTCTGCTCCAAATAAAAGATACTGTTGCTCTGTATCTTCTGGATGTGTAATTGGGCCATTTCTTTTTGCTCATTCATCTAGTTATATTATGTGTCTGTTTTGTTTGCTCTTTTTTCCTTTTTTTTGCTGTTAATTCTTTTCTAAAAGCTCCTAAAAATCTTGTCATAAGAAAGATAATTGGGCAAATTCAGTCTTGCCACTCCAGATTCCATGAGCTCACTGTTACAAAATGCTCATAAAAGGACTCAAATACATGGACAAACTCACTCTGTTTTTACTAAGGCCCGAATGATATATTGGTTTGCCATTATTATCGCTGATATTGTCCTGTCACAGATAAATTGGTATCGGGGTACATATTCTCCCATATGTACTGATATCAAAACTGAGGCTGGAAAGGCCTCTATTCAATCAGTGTGGACTGCAATCGCTGACTGAAAATCTCCCGTTTTCCTGATGTTTTCCTCCCATGGTCCACCATTATCTGAAACATCACTGGTGTGGCAATACGTAAGCCCAGAACATCAGAGAATGAACTGCAGTTTACAAAGCTTACAACTGCTGACCATTAGAGGTGCGAAAAATACATCCAGATTACAATGTTTGATGTGCTTAATACAAGGCACTAATTCTTTGTATTGGCACAGTTGATTTTTCCTTTGAAAAACATTTTAAGATCAATAATAAAGTCGCACTGGACAATTTTCCATGTACCTATCAGTGTAGTGTGATCATAGGAATAAAAATCAATGCATCGATGTATTGTCGCTAGGGCTGTGCTGAAAAAACAATACGGCAATATTATGCGATATTTATGTTTGTGATATCTGTATCAATTTCCAGATCCAAAAATCAGTATTTTGGAAAATAAATTCCTGTTTTTATTGTGTTGTGAACAACACCCCCCTCTGTTTCAGTGAGTCCAGTTTAAGTGCAAGAGTGCATTTGAATTTCATTTTTCATTTTGATGGCAGTTACATCAGTGTGTTTGGTTATTTGCCAATACTGAAACACATCGGAAAGCAAATTTTTAATTAAATTGTCTTAAAACAGTTTGTTTGCTGAATTATCAATATAATGTGATGTGATATAATCAAACTACCCAGATTGTACT
>JAPZDX010000015.1:11382202-11392359 GCA_029783625.1 Naso annulatus | reverse complement strand
TCGTCCATGCTGGCTGGGATAAGTTTGAGAAAATGGTTCATGCATGTGATCTCCTTTACTGCAGCCTGCCTCTGTCTCGCTGGCAGTAAAGTCTGTGTTTCTTTCCTTACAGCATAATTAGGAAACAGCTGCAAATGGTCGATGGTCTCTGTAGTCCCCAGTTCCCTCCACTCTGCTTTACTGTGGCTGAAAGAAAACTACAATACACTTTTTGCCTGGAAGCCCTATTGTTTGACCTATTGTTTATTACTGTCACATGCCCATGATGGTACTGGTACACTTTTGCCATCGCAACACTGCAAAATTATTGATACTGTTACATCCCTAATGTTAACGAATGCATTGAAAAGCAGCTTTACTGGTGACTGCAGAAAACGCACAGTAAGCGGACACCAGTTGAGATCAGCCGAGGCCTGTTAGTACGTCAGAAAGGAAGAGGAATTGTTGCCTCAGTGAGGCAGGTAGAGTAACACTGCAAACCGGAGCGATATTTCACTGCGATTTTACAGAGCGACCCTGGCTCTCATCAGAGCACCATTAATCTAGCAGCGCTCCACCACACGACTTGTAGGACGGCGAGTGCATTCTTGACAACAGCTCATCCGCAGAAGGTCAGAATGGGGGTGGGGGTGGGGGCAAGAAAAGGGTAGCGAACTGAAGGAAAAATCGTCCGCTTTAATATGTTTTTGTTGTGCACCAGTATTTGTCTGTGTTTACCCTCTCTGGCATCTCAGCCTTGTATTGTTATCTATCATCTCTCCTTCCTGCATCTGTTCGTCCTCATCTCAACCCTCGAACAATATGACATGATCTTGACCCAAATTCAGGTCATCTCTATCGATCATTCATGCCACTTCATATAACCCCCCTATTATAGCCTTAAGCTCATTGTGGCCCGGACCGGCCGTGTTCCATTTGTCTAATGAAAGCAGACCTCATATTTCCTCCGTGGCTCAGTCTGAGGCTTCTGGTGATGATGGCCTTTAGTGAGAGGTTGTGAGGAGACACTTGGTGCTTGCGAGATTGATCGGGAGACCGGGGGGGTGCACTTCCATGAAAAAACAAAGGAAAATAAGACATAAACTAAAAGACCCTCTTCCCCCCGGTGCATCTCTCCCTGACAGCTCAAACCACTCGGCAACTGTAGATTTGAGCTGGTTCAGTAAGCTTTATGCCAGAAGAAAGACAAGATCTTACCGGTGCCTCTTCAGTTTCTTCCTCTGAAGCTCGATGTTTTTGGTTCCGTATGTATCAATAGTTTGCCATGAGCTTGAACATGGACATTATCTTATCGTTCTTCATCACGTTCCTTTTGTGAAACAGTATTTAAATTTCAACCAACTTTGTGTTTTGCTTATAATTTGCTATCATGTACAAGTGCATGTCCAATTATTCTTATCAGCGATACTGGAATAAAATACTAGAGCACTAACTAAGAGGGACTGTAATATACCAAGGTGCAGGACTAAGTTTGGTCAAGTTTGGTGTCTGTTAGAGGAATAAACTACCAGTGCATATTAGGGACTGTGACACTACTTAACCTTTAAAAAAAAAACCTCAAACATTTTGATTTCTAGTTATGTACTCATACATTACCCACTTTCTGCTCTGATGCCCATTCCTGTTTTTTTTTGGCTTATCGTACATTTTTATTGTTTATTGTAGATAATTTTGTTATTTTAATGTAATATGTCCATTTGTGGTGTATTGTTTATGAACCATTGCCTTATTGTCTGTAAGCTACTTGTGCGATGTCCCGTGGACTGTCCTGTAAGATGTCTGTGTTACTGTTTTTTATGGTACCTGCCTTTGGGCTTCAGATGAAAATTAGCATTTGTGCTAATTCCGGCATATTTACATGGATGCTTAATGCTGATATGTTGATTAATGTCATAATTCAATAAATTCAATAAATAAATAAATAAATCGGTATAACACTGTTTATAATGTATGACAAGGGCTTCATTTGAAAATTGAAATTAGTTGGTAAGAAATTGATTTTCATCAAGCCATTACAGTTGCATTAATATTTCATAACTCATACCCACGATCTCACATTATTACTAATGTTTTCTGTGCATTTTGAAAGAAAGTGAAGGCAGTGTGTGCAGCCTGAGCATTTCCTTCCTCAGTAACCAACTACATTGCTAAGCTATTAATCAAGAGCATTGCCCGTTTCAGTCCTAAACCCAGTGTTTCAAATCCATCAATACACACAGAATAATGACCAATCTCCGGCACCATTATTCTCTTATCAAAACCCATAAGTCATTCTGCCCCCCTGTGACTGGTATGGATATCCCCCCTGCAGAGTAAAACACAGCCGTGCAACCCAAAATGTAGAGAGGAACAAAACACGAAACGCGTTAAATCACAAAATCTCAGCAGCATGTCCGCACAGAAAGCTTAACAGATTAGCCTCAATCAAGAGTTGTATTGCATTCTCCCGCCTGTAATACCTTTTTTAATATGTACTGAGTATATATATTTACATATATGTACACGCACACAGTATATTTAGATGCAGTGCGGTGATTTGGCTCAGTGTGAGGATGCAGCACTTCTTTTTTTCCCGTTTCACTTTGAATCATTTCACATTGAATATCTTGCTGCACTGGCACTTCTGCAGTTTGCTGTTGCACTGGGTGGACGGTGGGGAATTGTGCCTGACAGAGCAGCCTCTGGCGCTATTACAGAGCAAGCGCCTGACTGCAGTCTTCTTCCATCTTCATCTCTCTCTCACTTGTTTCCACATTTGCCGTTTATTGCATGTGGACCAGCAGATACACAAAAGCATACACATGTTCGTTCTCTCACACAAACTGTTTTCTCCCTTGTTGTTGTTGACCTCCCTCCCTCCATATTAAATCCGTTATATAATAAAAATGCACTCAGACTCAAAATATTGATTCATATTAATCTTGAGCTCACTTGCTGTTTATCAGGTCAGTGATAGGTTTATATCTGGAAAATTGAGATAGATTTGTCACATACTAATCTTTCTTTTTCTTTTTCTTTACCTTCACTGCAGCTCTTGACCATTGATGACGACTTTTGTGGCCTCGACATGAATGCGCCATTGGGTGTGTCTGAGATGGTGCGTGGCAAGCCTCTCTTCTCCGATGCCGTCGATAAAATGACCTCCGTCATTGCCTACGTCTACAAGAACCACTCGCTGGTATTTGTTGGCACAAAAAGCGGACGAGTCAAGAAGGTAAGAAGCAGGAATACAGGAGGAAGAGTAGCAGCGATGGCTGAATTGATGAAGGCAGAGATTTGATTTCTGTCTTTTGGAATGTGGAGTAAGGGCTGGGAATTAGGGACTGCTGGATTGGAGGGAGGAAAGTCGTAGTAAGGCAGATCGACTTTCAGGCAAATCAGCTGAGTCGGCTGTATTTGTAGGAGGAAGAGGTGTGTGTGCATGAAAGAGAGGATGAGTGAAAGGAGGGAGTGTGTGTACCTCACCGTGGAGAGAATTTGAGTGTGTGTGTGTGTTTTGAGGAGGGGGGGTGGGGGGGTCAGGAGAACCCCTGGGGGGGTTTTATTTCTAGAGCCAAGCCTATCTGGTATCTCTGAACATCCTCCTCATCCACTGCACCATATATCACACATACGCTTGTATACACCCAGTATCAGGAGTATCCACTGTACTTCTTCTTCTCTTCGGACTTGTAGAAAATCCAGAGCCCTTGGGGCAGATTGTAGCACACATCAGCATGTTGCAGAACTTGCTAGACAGCACAGATCAGCATGTTGCAGAATCGATTAGACAAAGTTTCTTATCTGTTTCTTGAGGCAAATTGAGGGATCAGAATAGGATGAAATACATCATTTGCTGAGATATTAGCTCCATCACAGCCTATCACAGAAACCGAATAGAACGAGTCACTTTTGTTCTTTGTATCTGAGCATTTTTGACGTTTCTGTGTCATCTTTTGGATTTGTGCAAAGAGGGAATCCAGATTATTACATTATTAGTCACCTTTGAAACTGAGCCTTGAAGCTGTAAACCTTCCTGTGTGTTCACACCGGGCGAGTAAAATTATCCGCCATAGTAAATTACATGTAAAGTCATTGTGAAGACGTGATAAGATGCAGGTTCTTGTCAGGCACAGTGAATTGTGTAAACTGCATGGTGCGAATGAAACAAATAATGTGAATTTTGTATTATTTGCTCATTTGCTTAAGTTGAAAAATCTGAACTTTAGCGACCAATTTGCGCCGCGATATCCAGTCACCACTGAGATCTTTGACAGTGGCGTATGACATGAAGGAAGTAACGACTGAGGTCCATTTGTTGGAGAAATGGAGAAGACACCTATTTCACCAAATGAAAGCAAAATGCTACTATATAGTGAACATTAATTAATTACCTAGCAACTCTGCACTTGGGATAAAGGGCTTTGAAGTTTATGTATCTCATATTAAGTATCTGGGACAGATATCTTGGCACTGATCCTTGGCAACAGGTCATTAAACAGGGTTGGTGAGCCTGAAGTAGCCCTGGAAGCAGCTGTCATTCAGGCACAGCTCGTGGTGAAGGTGGTGGAGTTTCCCAAACTGTGTTTGCCTCTGGAGGATCTGATGAACCCAGACACCGCAGCATCCGGATCTCCGGACTTTCTACAGCAGGTGCAAAGCAGCAACCCTCCAAATGTAGTCAAGCTCAACCATATCCCTCCCTTCTCACAGAAATTCTTGTCTTTTTAGTCCTCACATACACGTGAATCCCGGCTCGAATGAAGTGAATTATTCATGCCAATGAAGTGTGTAAACACAAATATTCTTGCGTTTAAATTCACGTGAATAAAGCGAGTAAATGATTTTATTAATGGCTGGCGTGGACACAGTTGTAGTTCTTCTTGCAGCTGAGAGTGTCAGCCGTAGTGAACATCTCTGGCCATAACTGCCGCCCCTTTGAAAAACATGTCACATTCTGTGTGACAGCAAAGCCCTTGGCTAAACAAGATTTGTCCCCTCAGAGTTAAACAGCAGTGGATAAGCTGGGTTTTGGTGTGTTGTGGCTTCCACCTTTCAGACTTTCCTCATGCCCCGGTGCCCTCCCCCATGTGGCAGCCCTTTTCTGGGCTAATGGGATGATGCACTGCTGCTAGGTGTGATAGAAGAGTGGTAGTTCCTGTGCTTTTACTCCCGCTTTTTGCACTCACACACACACACACACACACACACACACACATATATCGTAAGGCCATGACTGAGACTAATTTTGGGGCGGCTAGGCGAGAGAGCCTCACAGGCCTGAGGAAAACAGCATTACACAGAGAGGAGGGAAGAGAGAGGGTCGAGTGAGCGAGGGAAGCTGAAGATGGTTGAGCTGGAGGGAAGGGATTGGACAGAGATGGACTTTATTCCTGAAATGCATGTCTTAAAGGGAGGAAGAGCAGTTGTTTGTAGGACACGAATAGGACAGAACAAGCTATAAATGTCAAAAGGCGTTTTCGTACCAATACACAGGGAGACTGCAGTGCTAGTTTTCATTGTTTTGTTGATTGTGGGCCCCTGCTTGTGTTGGTTGTTTGTGCTCAGCACAGGAGCAGAGTGGTTAAGGCAGCTGTTTTTCATGTTGTAAGACAATAACGAACACGTAGAGATGTTTCAAACAGGGGAAATATGTAATCATGTTTAATACCTACTGCTTATCTGTGATGGTGAGTGCCAGTTAGGAATTGGGACATTTGGTGGCTTTGAGTTTTAAACGCTTTCCAAGTTGTTTACAGTGTTTTCTAAATATTATTTCTGCCTCATGATGTTAAAAACATTTTTTCCCTTGTTCTCTCGGTGCTCGTTCTTTATCTTTCCCTTGGCCTTTCTCCAGACAACTCTCTCAAAAACACACATTGGCACTTGAGAGAATGGTGTCTGCAGGATTTTGCTTTTGTTCTCATTCAAACTCGATATGAATGAAGATCAGATTGTGCACATATGGTATATTGAGGCAAAGAAACCCCACAGACTCACACAATCTTTGACAAAGGGTGATCAATATCCTGCGTCAGCTTGGGCGTACACACATGCACACACAGCCCCATTACAACCCCATCCTCCCCTCCCATGTACATACTTCCCCTCCCCTGTCGTTAACTGTATACCATTAGATGACATCACAGGCAATAAAAGACAACAACAAGACAATAAAAGGTCTGAGCTTCAGTCCACCTCCTTCATCAGTGACTTTATAACCCTTCAGCTAATGGATGTTGATTTATACACACTCCTCCACATTACTTGTTCCATCCTTCAACCCGCTCCTCCTCCTTTCTCGCACGTCTTCCATCACTCACACTATTTCACTCTTTCTGGTTTCTCAGGGTTATTTACGGTCTTGTGACTAACACGTCATTCTGAATATATAGAATCGTTACGGTAAAAGAGAGTGGATGAACTCTAATGCGATGTTTGGTTTTAGCTACTCTTCATTTTTTACAGGCTTGCATTTATGACATCATGAAGTTGAGTTGTGCAGGAAGCTGAGTGAATTAAATTCAATTTGCTTGTGAAATTGTTTTATGTAATGGGAGTGAGAGTAAAGTTCGCTAGTATAATGTGAGGCCTGCAAACAAGACTGCAGACAAGGTTGGACTGTAGAGTGATGAGAACCAGGATTAACATAAAGACTTCTGTACAAGTACAAGTACATGCTTCACCTTTACTTCAACCTAAATTATTGACCATTCGGAGCTGTAGAACTATATTTCAAAGGGCAGCAAGGAGAAAATAAGATTCACTTCATTTTAAAAATCTTTATGTAATTCTTGAGAAAAGGACATGTCTCTGGAATTTAGATGCTGGTGGTGGTGATGGAGTAAATCTTCTAAAAAAAGGGGGCCCAAGAAGATGCAACTTATGCCAAGGTCACACTGCATGATATCAGCCCGACCGGGAAGACCTAGGGCGACGGTTACGCTCGGAAACGATTAATGAGCATCAAGTGCAGCAGTCGATTGTTTCATCTCGTGTAGTGTGTCATATGGGACGACAACCGATGCGGCATCTAGGACGCCTCATGACGTCAAGACAGAAAGACTAGCATGTTTGTTTTTTTTGTTTACCTCCCACGACGGCTTGTCAGTAGTAGTAGTAGGAAGTGGTGAGCGCTTCCTTGGTGGTGACATCGTGCATGTTGTCAGTTGCAAACAATGATTGATCGGGGAGGAACGTGGAGTCCATCATGTCTCTCGGCAACAACACAGCAAGAATTTATGACTCTTTGATCGCCTAATCTGATACCGTAAACATTTTAACGTACAAAAAAATCTTGTTGTCTGACCTCGGCATAACAGACTTCTTCCATGTGTTCTTCCAGCTATTTAAGAGTCAGACAAAAGGATAAAGTTCTGCATCGAGGTCAGGAGTGCTCGATGAAAGTGTAGACGAAGGACCTCAGGGGGCTGCTGTGGTCTCATCTGTCGATACTTTGTATCATGAACTCTAAGTGCAAAATGCAGAAGTGATGATCTTTGTCTCTTACATCTCTCTTTTACTAAGCGAAAGAAGGTGTTCTTCCTTAGTAACACAAGCAGCAGCCCTTCATTCATCTTGTGATTATTGAACATGGATAGTGAGGTTTTTTTTTTTTTTTTTTATGTAATGAGTTCAGAGTGATACAAGCACTGACTCGGGAACAGCAGGAGTTCAATGAAAAGTTTCTCTCTGAGTTATATGGACATAAAACAACGACGTCCTACTAGTAATCAGTGTGCTTGTGGGGTGTCATAAAGTTATGGTACTTTATACAAATGTTATCAAGGTAGATCGACTGCACTTTTGTCACTCTTTTGACATAACAAAACACATCACCACGTGGTCACATTCACCCGTTCGCATACACACATTCAGGCGCTAAAGACAAAGTGCAAACCTGGTCATCAGAGACTCATAAGCCTTCTTTGTTCGTTTTGGTTCAGCACTGTACGCTCCAGAACGGTACCCCTACATCCGGCTTGTGTTTCTACTGCTGACCGTACCCTTACTTGGTTGGCGATGTTGTGCTGCCGTGTTGTGCTGTGCACCATAAAGGCGCTCTGTCACTTTTTTTTTCCAGGTGAAAAATAGGGCTGTTTCACCAGCATAAACCAGTATATATTCATGCACATTTTATAAAGTTTTTGAAGATCCAGTTGTTACTAAGGCACATGCCATTATGAAGAAAAGGCAAACGCAAATTAATTAATGTACAGTAAGTATTTGTGACAAATAAATCCTCTTAAAACCTCTTCAAGTTGACATTTTGACGTTTAAGGTGGGCTGACTAATTCATGGCATAACTCACGCATTGAACATATAAGAAAACGTTCCACCTTAAAAGATGTATCTGAGCGGCTCAGTGAATTGAATGATCTTTTTTCTACTAGTAACATTAAACTTATGGCATAGAATCAGTGTGAGGCAAAGCATCCTTTGGTTTTCGTTTCATGTTTTAAACTGCTACAGAAACATTACGGTCGGCATTTAATCTCTGCACAGATCGTCGGTTCAATTTGGGGCTAAAAATTCTAAAATGCACCGTCCACCAACAAAGCAGATTGTTTTTGCTGCTGGTAGAGATGCATTTTGACATTTTGGGGATACAAAGATTACATCTAAACACGGTGATACATTTTACTTTATTTACAGCAGGATTCGATTACTAACCCTGTAACTGAGGTGCTATGACCCTGGAAAAAGGCACTAACACAGACTGGAAAAGGCATAAGGGTATTCTCATTCCACAGCATGCTGATTTGTGTGTGTGTGTGTGTAATGTAAAACCTGCCTGTGAGAGTGAGGTCGATAAGGCTATCAGTCTGAGACAATCCTGCGATTATATTGTCCTCCACTGAATCTTCATCTTTACTTAAAACAGACACAGTGGCTGGCAGCCCGGTGGAACACATGTGCACACACACACACACGCACACAATGACAGAAACCTATTTTGGGGTATAATTTAGTCATTTAGCAGCATTTATTCTCTTACCATCAGTTGAATGCTGAATATCACTACTGAGATTGAATAGACCGAACGGCTTCCTTTTAGAACAACTAATACTAAATTTAAAGTATTCCCACTGTACTTTTACGAATACTAATGCTTCACACTCAACAGTTAATAATGGGGGAAGGATACATAGTAGGTGCAGTTCTATGTCCACAGAGACGCCTTCATTGCTAAGACTGTTGATACTGTATTCTAGTTTCTTCTTGTCAATAAAACTGAATAATAAAAAGACAAGAGCTAAATCAGCAACGTGTAAGTCTGTCCCTCACATATTTGCCAACCTTGAGACTTCAAGGAGGGGGTTTGTCTTTTTCTTCAGAATTCTTAACAGTGTAACAAAATTAGGGCTGGGTATCGAACTTCGATACTTTCATGGTACCGACTGAACTGCTTCAATGCTATTGAGTATCGAAAAATGTCAGGTATTGAAATTTGGCATCGAATGACTAAAGGAGTTAATCTCATCAGAATCAGTGAGCCAATGCGGTGGTGCTCTTGTGTTTTGCAGGGAAGACGCCAGATTACGCCCAGAGACAAGGTTGACCATAAGTATGTGTAATATAATCTTTTGTTAAAACAGATTAGAAAAATTCTGTATCGCAAA
The DNA here is from genome assembly GCA_029783625.1 of Naso annulatus. Lineage (NCBI taxonomy): Eukaryota > Metazoa > Chordata > Actinopteri > Acanthuriformes > Acanthuridae > Naso > Naso annulatus. Next base: position 11,382,757 of record JAPZDX010000015.1, on the reverse strand, counting down.
AAGAATCGTTTAGGAACTGGTATTGAAGTCAGTGTATCGATTTTGGTATCGGTATGGAATTTTCTTCACGATACCCAGCCCTAAACAAAATAACAGTTATACAGAAAGACAGATTAATTCACCTCTCTTGTATTACTTGCAAGAATATCTTGGATAAACAAATATACACTATTCACTACGCTCATTTCTTACCCTTCCCCTAGCAGGCTATATAATGTTACACCCTACTGACAGTCATTGCTTTCTTATGTTTGTAGTCTCCCAGTGGTGATTTATCTCACTGTGACTCCCATACTTAAATGAAAAATCAGCGCAGCATTAAAAAAAAAAGAATTCGTGAAAAAAAAAAAAAATCAGCACTCCAGATTTCTTCTTCAAGCATAAGAAAAGACGACTGCTTTTTCTTCTTTTATCGAGTTTTCTTCCAGCAGGATGAAAGTTAGTGGCTCATCTTCATCGGGGTGAAAACAGTTGACTTCAAGAGTCTAAGGGCTTACGCACGCTGTACCGTTACCGTGTTAAAAAACAGGCTTGGTGTAATATTGTTACATTCGC
>JAPZDX010000015.1:11359634-11371475 GCA_029783625.1 Naso annulatus | reverse complement strand
TTTAAATTTATTAAACATCAAGCATTTCCAGCACCCCTTGAATGAGAAGCAATGAAAATCAAAGCTATGTCACTGTAGTCTTTTGATGTTTCCCTGCCTGTTATTACTCATCAATCTGTCAGAATGATGAGTAACTATTTTTTCTCAGCTTTATTCATTTATTTAAGATGGGGACAATGCATATTCTCAAACATTTACATGTAAACTTGCCAGGTTGTAGCCATAGGCTTATTTCCATCTGTACATAACACAACAAATGAAATCAAAAACACTTCAACTGTACGAGAGCTGACATAGACTTACAGTGGCTATGTGATGTTGCATAATACAAACCAGGAGTAAGTGACCGTCAGAGTTCATGTTCAAAGGTGCTGCAAAGGCAGGAGGTAAAGGACCGAACAAAGGGCTGAGTGCTAGTATACTGTGTATCGTATTAAAGTGCTGATGTAAAGTGCTGGAATTGCGTATCATAAGAAAATAAATAATATTGCATGTCATATTAAAGTGCAAATGTAAATTGCACGTTGCCCTATTGCATAAAATTTGCATAAATTATGGACGGTCACATTTTTGGTTTATCCTCAGCTTCAGATGACTCCTCAAGGATACAAAGGTGAAACGCTTCCTGACTGAAAGTTGAATTTTGTTCTGCAGTGCTCAAGCTGATTGATTAGTGGGCGGGCTGATCATAAGCATTTAGATCCAATGTTTTTTTCTGAGCTAAAACTGTTCTGGAGCTCATCAGCCATCTTGTCAGTTTAAAAATGATCCAGCTATATGATTCTGGAAAGCCTGAGTTAAGCCCAGAGTTAGCTGCCTGAATTTATTAATCTGGCTTATTAGTAAAAAGCTGCTTCCTCTGAAAATGTGCTAATAATACACACTCTCTCTGCACAAACACACATTCACAGGTGTCCTGATTTACGCTGACAGACAGGTTATGTGTGAAGACTGTCAGTGAAGTATTTTGTGCAAGAAGCAAGAATGTAAAAAATCTGGAGTAAAATCTGCAAACATCACAAATTTACTTAAAAAATTCTTGCAGCCATGCTCGCAATTCCATTGGACAAGACAACCATGCCTCAGATGACTTGGTTACATATCTCAAATGTTCATACTCAAAGAGCATGTGTTGAGTTTTTCCTGTCAAGCTCACCCTTAAAGGGTAGATCTTCTCAACCAGTTAATTAGCATCAATATTAACATTCTTCAGCCATATCAAGTCTGTGTCAAGCCAGCAAATGGGAATGTAATTATTTCCAAGCTTAGTCTCTCCTGTACTGATGGATCGTTGAGTAGGTAACCACAGAGAAAAACTCCAAACATAGCTGTCTTCCACACATACACACACAATTACACATTTACATGGACTTCTACTCACGTCAAAGGTGGCTGAGCAGTTAAGAATCACCCTCTGTGGCTGCTGCTCAGGGAAGACTCCACTGCTTTTTTTTTTTTTTTTTTGAATTGGCATTAATTACTCTTGTGTAGCAGACTGTGAAGGCTGAGCCCTCTAACGCTTAATTAACAATTCTTAAAAGTGATTTACCATTAATTAAAGGGTATAGAAAAAGTTTATAGATGCTGCACCCACCACGAAATTGTATTAATTATCATTTCAATTTTGTTTCATGCGTTGGCATTTGCCTGTGTGCGAGAACCAAATCATCGCATGGCGATTGTTAATTTGTGCTCCAGCAGTAGAAAATCAATGCAGTGTCTTGCAGCTAATCACACAGTGTCTTCCTCTGTAGCTCAGTGGATGGATGGCCAGCAGTAACAGTGCCAGGACCAAACCATTATTATGGTATGGGAGAAATATTAGTTCTACAGTCATAATCAGCCATAACTTAAGGTTTATGATGATCAAGGAAAAATGAAGATTAATGTCCTTTTCATTCAAGTCCTGGTTTATCAGACGCAAAGTAATGTTCTCCTCGCCTTGTATGTCTCTTTCTTTTCTTCATTCACTCTTTTCTTTTCATCACTTTGTATGTAATGGATTTTCTCAAAATCATTGATGGATGACTGGTTGAAGCAGATCCATTTTCTCCCCATTTTGTGTTGGCCGTAGAGCATGTTGCACCCATAGTTCTACAATAACTCTCATTCTTGGAATTCCTACAAGCAGCCCATCCCTCTTTCTCTCATTCTTTACCTCTTTCTCTTCTATACCTCCATTCTTCTATTTCCAACTTACCTCCCCTCTCCAAGTCTGTGTGATTTATGGCCGCGTCTGTGCAGCTATAGAGGACACACCACTGCAGGTGAGCCTTCTGCCTCCCCTGCCTCTCCTTCCCTGCACGCCTGTAGCCAATCATTGCACACCGCGGGTCTCTTGGGGCAACTAGTGCCCCAACACACCTTTTACTCTCCTCTACCTCTCCCTCCTTTCTTTCTCTGTCTCTCTCCCTTACTCTCTCTCTCTCTCTCTGCAGAGAACAGTTTGCCTCACAACTGGGTCATTCTCTCTCCTCCCTGCAGTAAATGCCAGCAGCCAGTCAGGGAGGCGAGGCTAGGCTAGGCTGCGCTCAACTGCAAGGGAGACTTCTGAGACTGCAGATAGAAGTGTGAACTGTCAGTGTGTTTTTTGCATGCACATGGGTGTATTTAAACCTGTTGTGATTGTAGGCGGATTGAGATGGAAAATGTGTGTGAATGGGAGGTGTGCATGAATGAGACATTTCCATATGTTTGTGTGCATGTTTGTACATTCACTGTTGTGCTTGGAAGCTTCCATTAGCCACCACATCTATTCTGTATACGTCTCCTGCAAACATCAGTTGCATCTCCCGGCACCTGTTTGTTTATTTTAGTTTATTTGCACATTCTTATATTGCTCGGCTTGTCGTCCTACTCATCTCAGACACACACACAGACACGTATCCTCCTAATGTAGCTGCAGCGATGTCAGAGAGTTGTGATTTAGATTACTCTGACTTGCCCATTAAGCAGATGCCAGCGTAAACATCTTTAAAAGGGTCCCTGGGTCTGTCTATCTGACATCAAGACTTTGAAGTGTGCCCCAGGTAGCGAAGCTGCTTCATAGACACAATGACAGCAGAGATGGAAAGTGAGGGAGTAAATAAATGAGATGCATGGAGAGGGAGAGACTTGAGAGAGAAATACTGGAAGGGATATTAAAAAGAAAAAACAGCAGACGCAAGTAAAAGGAGGAAGAAAAATTAACATCTGTAATCTTGCACACCTGTCCTCACAGTCTTCCCTTCTCCTGTCCTCGCCCTTTCTTTTCCCATCCTCAACGCAGACCTTAATAAGTGGATTTTTATCTCAGCTACACCAGTTCTCCCAAAGGATTATGGGATTTTTCTTCCCCCGCTGCACTCACAGAATGGTAATTGCCAATCTGCAGTTAGAGAAACTCCTTGGTTTTAAGGACTAAAGTAGACTTGCTGAAAAGAACCCTGCTTTTCAAAATGTTGATTGTGTCCCGGTTTGGTCTTTTATGTTGCGTTAGCAGCCGCGCTGCCAGCTCTCTAATCTGTGTGAAGCTGAGAGTTCAACACTGGATTCTCATTGTCAGTAGCTGAAGTTTCTTCCTCTTCCTCTTTCTCTATAAATCTCACTTTCACACAGGACAAGTGAAAGGTGTGGCACCCAAGATCAGCCGAGCACATGTCGTTACACACAAAATGATCTTGTTTCTGCCCATAACATTTTACATGCCAGGGTCCTTCCCACACACAGTGAGTTACTCAGCCCCGTCAAAGGATGTAACGTATACCACGAGATGGTATACCATAATATAAAAAGACCACGAATATCAATATAATATAAGCCAAGACCAATCATCAAGTGAGTGAAAGGAAATGACAGATGAAGCTGACGAGGAATCCGCACTATCCGTGGATTTTTTTTATCTGCCACCAAAATGTATCAGGTCGACAGTGTGGGAATTTTTTAGTTATCCCAACGATGAAAACAGCAAAAATTCAAGATGACGAGTCGCCGACTTGCAACAATGCAAGAAAAAAGTGCCTTGCAAGGGGGCAAAAATATCAAACATGGCACATCATCTCTGTGGGAAACATCACAACATGGTAAGAATGTTAAATCCAAGGTGAGGTTGGTGAAACTTCAGGACAAGCAGTAGCCAGAAATATGTCCCAAAATACTTGATATGTTCATCAGAACTTCACAGGAACTTCTAGGCATACCGGCATGTTGCGCAATACTCTGGAATCACTACTAGTTCAAACTTAGGTGATGTTGCCTACATGCAAAAGTGAAAGTAAGAGGACGTGAGAGAGGGAGGGTGAGAGGAGTGCAAAAAAACCACTGACTTTAAGACTGAAATTTTAACTTAGTGATTAATAATAATTTAAAATTGTAATTTAATGTTTTTTATTGTGTCAGTCAGAATTTCGTTTGGGTAAAAACATGACTTATAAATATAATGTTATAAATATAAATATAAATAGATTGGGAAGGCTATTAAAATATAGAAACATGGGAAATGATCAAACTATCGTTATCAGTGATTATAATCTTTTACATTTTACTGTTACAGGCAAGTGCCTGAATTTCAGTCAGCCATAGTACATTTAATTAAAGGGGGCAAAAATGAATTACGCAAGAAATATTATACCATGATATCATGATAGTAACTGTGATATTTTATCGTATCACGCTGAAAATTTAAAATCGTTACATCACTAGCTCCAACTCTGTGCACCCCCCACCTTTCCCCTCAGCTCTTGCCAAATAAAAGCAGAGAAAAGAGCCAGTGTAACGCTTAATTGTTTTTTTAGGTTAAGCACAGATCTCCTCTACAAACACACAACACACACTGTGACTCCTTTTGAGCAGTTGCATGAAAGACTCACTGCACACCCTCCATCGCTCTTCTTAACTTCAGTCTGTCTCAGCACGCTGCAGCTCTTTCCTGCTAGATATTCATCCCTGCTGTGAGACTGGACTCACCATGTTTGTTTAACATTGATAACACAACAGACCTACAGTGTCTGGCTGTGTGTGTGAAGTTTTCTGCTTCTGTTTGGAGGACATGTAGTTCTTATAGGCGTATATCGCTAGAATATGAAAATTAACAAGAGCAGAGGCGCATATCATGATGTGAGAGACGATGTTTGACAAGTTGTGTTGACTTTTGTCAACACCTGCCTCTTATTTACTTCCTCTGATGTCGCTTTAAACAAATCAGAAATGTTCCAGTGGGAGAAGTTGTGAGAGAGAAATGGGCCTTTGTGTTCAGTACAGTACGGAGCTCTTTTAAGAGCAGAAGGATAAAAAGCAGTGGGAAAACCATGTGGCCCTCTCCTATCTGTTAAAATATTGTCAGCCAGCACAACCTCAGTCCAGTCACTGCTCACTGCTGTAATTGTCAAAGATGGATTTAGGTTAGCCATCACAGTTGCACCACAGCTGCACAAACTGCTGAGAGAAGTGTGTGCCTGCATGCATGTGGAAGTGTGCCTTTGTGTTGGGAGCACCTGCCTGAATCCTCTAAAAAGCCAACCCCATGGATATTTTTTATCCCCTTCTCCACGTCTTTGATTTCAGACACTTGAGCACCCTGGGAAATGTGACATCCAAGGACATGCTGACGTGCAAACCCTCCAACCCCAATTCCTTTTTTTCCCCTCTGTCTGCTTTCATTGTTGAATAAAACTCGGTGCGGCATCTCGTTTACTACACTCCTCCCTCGAGATGGAGGCCTAGTTTTTGCTCCCCATATGTAATCAACTCCCACCCACTTTCATTAAAGTTAAGATCTCAGCACATAGCGGGAGCAGGAGAAGCTTAGTCACTGAAAGTGCTGAATATCAATCAGAGAAAAGGTTTTAAGTTGGGAAAGGATGTACAGAGCAGGAATGCAACAATACATTAAGCACACGGCTGACGTACCTCTGTCCTTGGGTTTTGGTACACATTTCGTGCATTAGAAGAAAAAAAAAAGTTGTGTATTTACTCAAAAATTATTTTTTATTTGGCTTTTTGGCTAAAAAAAACTTCTCTATCCGGACACATTCTGGTGTATTGTATAATGTAAAACAGATAAATGTGTCTATCATAAGACTGTAGTCTTTATTTATTTTTTGGTGTTCTCTTCCTTTTATGTGACGTGTGCTTCTCTGTTATTTAATAGAATGCATTTGTTCATATATGCAGTTGAGGGGATGAAGCAGCAGATATCTGTCTGCCTGTTATCTTTTTTTAACAGCTAGACAACATATAAACAGCTTTTTTAGCTCATGGTAGCATGCTGTGCTACTGTTACACACGTGGAGTAGATCCAGAGTTGGGTGAAAACATGCCTTTTTTTAAAAACTGATCTGCTGAGAAAGTCTCCTCTTAAAAATAAACTGACCTCATTATAACGGTAAAACACAGTTACACAGTTTTACGTCAAAAATCAGCATTTCTCCGATGGACACAGGACGTCAGGAAGGAAAGAGAAGCAGACCTGCGTTAAGGGACTAACTTGCTTTGAGTGAAATTTGGCTGCATTTCGCCTCGGCTGGGAGGCGTTGACACATGCTGCGTTCAGGTACTCCTCTGAAACTCCGAAAGAGCTAATAAAGAAAGAAATACATGGACACTAGTTAGGGTTAGGGTAAGAAAATATATTATGTTGAGATCAGTTTCATCCCTATTACAGAGGAGGTAAGAGGAACGCATGAAGAGATATACATGGAGTGAAGACTGGGGAAATAATTATTAAAAATGTAATTTAACAAAAAGAGAAAATTGCTATGTAGAAGGGACGAAATCCCTTAGTGTCAACATTCCTTCCATCTTTTTGTCTTCATCTTTTAGTAAATCTCTCTGTCTGTGTCTGTGTTTGGCTAACAAGGCCTGAGCTTTGCCAGGCAGGCACGTGGCTGTGGCTGTTCCATCTGGTTTGGCTCTCCAGATCTCTCCTCGTTAGGCCATTACTGCCGTTTAGTCTCAGCTGCCCGCTCCTACAACTGGCAAACCAACCAAACCACTGTCCTCCTCTCCTTCTGCCGCCACCATCATTGCCTGGCCCCCGTCCGTAGTAGCAGCTTAACTGTCAGCTCCAAGTCCGATCCAATAAGCTTCGCAGCCACATAAAGCTGTCAGTCTCAGACGAGTTAAAACCCAAACAGTGTGCACATTCCCAGCAGGAACTGGTGTGACCATTGTAGTTCATTTGTGACCAAATCCTGCTGCTGTAAGACACTTTGTGGGATTACCATTCTACATTAGATTTTTAAAATTTTAAAAATGAAATGAGCAAACATAACAGAAAAGCACAGCATGTATCATTCTTGCATTGTGTTGCATCATCAGCACATTCGAATGTGCATTTAAAGGTGGATGCTGGTTTATCTGTATTTATTCTCACAAGTACCTTGTGTTATGATACAATGCCCTACAGTTTAGGCTCTGATTCCCTGGCGGCTTAGCACACTACAGATGTAACTGTGTGTGTTAGAACGTGTTGGCAGGCGCCCTGTTTCACACAGCGTGGGCTACAGACTTGGCCGACGAAGACACGCTAAGGGAGACACGTTCTGAAATAGAAACATCAGTCCCGCTCCCTTCTATCCGGACGGATGAGGAAAGAGAAAAGCATGGAGGAGGCGATGGATGCAGGAGCATGGGACTGAGCTGTTGCCCCCTCGTTTTGCCCCTCGCAGCTTTCCCTCACGTGGTTGGCTGATTTGTCGTCTGTAAGATAATCTCCTAGTTGGCTGATATTGCACCTAACTGCGTTGAAACCGCCACTCACTAGAGATTTTTTGATTCCACACTCCAACCTTGTTAAAGAACATCAGGACAACTGCTGCTGCCAGATAAGCTTCTCCTGCCTGATCTGCACACAGGGCCAACATGTCTACCAGTAGTTGAATAATGAGCTTGTGATGCCAAATTGGGAGTTTTTGTTGGTGGAGGGATGGTAGGTGGGGGTGGTGTGTGTTGGATGATATGCAAAATGAGCAAAACGAGCAAATGAGGAGGAGGAATAGTGGGTGCGTTCACATCTCCTAGGAAAATGTTATTTAGCCTTCATTTGTCCCAGAAGAATGCCAGTGAAAGTGCTAGAATCCTCCGGAGCTCTGACTCATAAAAAAAGTCTTTTCTTTTTGTTTATGAACATGATAAATGTTATTGAAGATAAGTTCTGTACCTCTCCTCCTTTATCTTATTCTTTATTTCCCTCGCTTTATTGATAGTACACTCTGATGCTCCCTTTTACTTAAATTAAACACACTCTGGGTTCACCCCCCTGATAGGTAATTATTTTTTATCAGTCTTTTAGTATGCAAAAAAAAATTTTTTTCTCCAAGTCTTTAACAAAAAGGATGATTTATGAAAAGTCACAGCTGTGAGGATACATATTTATCTCCTCTCCTTATGAAGTAGTCGTATGCTGAGAATGATTCAGTAAATAGGCTGTAAACCAGGAGAATGTTTGCAGATAAAGGTGGCTCAACCCAGACTGAACTGAACTGTTGCTGCGTTTGCTGCATCACCGTGGCAAATAACTGTGGGAACAGCCACTCAGTGGTGTATATATAGCCCTGTATATTATGTTCAGAGTCTAGTGCTGTCTGTTGAGACTCCAAGTTTGTTCTTTAGTGCAGCATCTGTCCTTTGTCAGAAATAAAGCATGTTTACATTGGTGTAACTCTCCGCGTTAAAACAACTCATCACTCACACTCTCTCCACATAAACACCCATTGATGTGTTCATGTTCGCACACTCTGCCCACTTAGCTTCCTCATGTTAAATAGCCACTAATTCTCTGTATCATGGGATTATACATAATTGATTTATGGATGAGGAGTGAAATTACTCATCAGTTGAAAGAAAAGAGGCATTTTGTCCTCTGGGTCGAGCAAAACTGTACTCTGGAGTTAATAGAAGAGATGTATTTCTGCTAAAGACCATCTATACTGCCTTTGTTGATGCAGTGCAATTAGGTAAATAATTTATGTCCAAAACTGGTGATTATTCTGTAAAATGGTGATGCAAAATCCAAACAACTAAGAGCAACCAGCTGCCATCAGTAATCTGCTTCAGTGTGGATCATTTTAAAGCCTCTGGAAACGCAGCTTGAAATGGTAAGAATGCACAAATTCTATCAGAGTTGAGTGTCTCATTTAGTATTTACAAAAGTCTGGGTGAAAAATAAATGTTCATACTTTGAAAACTTAGTTCAAAAATAGCTGTTTCTGGGGGGATAACATTTCTCAAGACTGTGTGGGGGTGGCAGATCAGATTTTGATTGACAGCACCTTGGACCCCGGCTTTGTCAACTGTCGTTCGTCTCCACAACAGCCATGGAGCAAAGCAGGAAACAGCCTGAAAACTTTTATTTTAACACTTCAGTAAACTTTGTTTATTTTTTAGGCGAGAATGTTACCATGTAGATTTCAAATATGTTGTCAGTTTATCCAAATAACGCTTGTTTGTGTATCTGTCACAAAGTTTTTGGACGTGTGAGGAGCCGCAGCGTGCCGGGTGTGACCCGTTAGTCTGCTTGCTGCTGTAGCCCCGCCACGAAAAGTGAACTGATGATCTGTACAGAGATAAAGTTGTTTCTGTACATTTTAAGAGAATTTGAGAGGATTTATTTGTCACACATGCATATCTTACATGTACAGTAGTGAAATGTCTGAACTTAAACAATAATTCATTTGCTTTTTGCTTGTCTTGCATGAAGACATATGCTTTAGCAATAATAAGCTAGTTTGGTAAAATGCAACAGGTGTGAGAAAAGTTGGCTCAGACTCGAAGAGGCTGATTAAACGGGAGCAGAGTGGTTTTGAATTTTAAATTTGGGGATCGGGGATGACCACACCCGAATCAACCAAACTGCCAAAAGTTTAAAATGACAAAATTTTAAATTTCAATTTAGGTTTACATCTGAACATTTTTCATGCTTTTTATCATGTATGTAAACCTTAAGAAAGTTTTTGGTGATTTGGGCTCTCAGAGGCTTTAAAGAAACAAATCACTGCATTTTTGCCTTTTTCTTGTTATTAGCAAGCAGGCCCATGGTTGAGGAGACAGTGTATGCACTCTGTAAAGTCTTTTCACCGACTCTCCTCTGTGCTTGTAGCTGAACTCAGCGTGGTTTAGAAAAATATTGACCTCAAGCTGTGAAACTGCCCCAACCCTGCCTGTACTTACAGACTGCAGTCACCCTTTTTCCGTCTCATATGGATTATATACCCTTGCAGCCACATGAGCATGTGCGTGTTTGCGTGTCAACAGAAATCTGAGCCAGCACTGAACACTACCTCATCAAAGACAATTCATTGTGTTATTATACTGTAGAAAAAGGATCCGTCGTCTACATTGCAGTTGATACGGTCGATCCTTTTCAGCAGTTTGATGTTTTCCCCGGGCCCTCTCTTAATAAATGCCTGCTTTGCTGAAAGTGGAGGCATTGCTCCCCTTGAGTTTCCTGTCCAGTGATAGCATATCTACACTGCTGCTGTTGCTAGGCTCTGTTGCTAGGTAACGATTTATCTACTATTATGGGATTCTGTGGGGCTCAATGGGGAAGTTAGCACAGACAATTTGGCCTTCTGTTTTGTACACTATGTGGTGTCATATTATGCATATTCAACTTGCAAGTGTGAACGTTCTGCTGCAGTGGAGGCAAACAACAGCTGCAAGTCAGCTGCTGCCTGCAACATATTCAGGCGTAAATATACAGTACGAGGCCAAAAAACAAAAACAAGACATATGAGGCTATAAATCATTCAGATGCACACAGCATGCTCTCCTTCTCTCTAACGCTCAGGAGCAGTGATAGATATTTTGTTTGCTGTTGTCAGTCAGTACTGTAGGTTTACATGCACAGTGAAGTGGAGCTACTTTTTAAAGCTTGATTAGGACATTTAATTGGACTGTCACAGTATACATGTGCTGAGAGAGAATCGATTTATTGTCTGACTCCGCCACAGTAGGTGGCGATATGCTCCGTTCAGCTGGCTGCTGTTGGACTTTCCTCCAGTTAGCCAAGCAAGCTAACATGTTAGCAAGCGGCTAGTGGAATCCATGTCGAACGGATAAAACATGGACAACTTTACAGTAGAGCTTCAACGATTAATCGAATAATTGATTAATTGTTTGATAGAAAATTAATCCACGACTAATTGAATATTTGATTAATCGTTCTAGTCGATTTTCAAATAAAAAAGTAAAAAGAATTGCTGGTTTAGCCTCTAAATGTGAGGATTTGCTACTTTTTTGTATCATTTATGATAATAAATGAGGAGTCTTTGTGTTAAGGGCTGTTGTTTGAACAAAAGAAGCACTTTTGAGATGAGCATTTTTCACTTTTTTTGACTGTCAGTGGAATAAACCATTAACCGACTAATCGAAAAACCATTATTAATTGATAATGAAACTAATGGTTAGTTGTAGCCCTACTTTACGGTGCTGTACACTTTATATTTATGCTTTACTTTTGGTACAGATTCAATGGACGCTTCCCCTCGTACTTAGGGGATTCTTGTTTTCTTACTGGCTTTCTTCTACAAATTTATGTTGTTTGATGGTCAAAGGTCACCACAGAGACTATCAAGAGTGCTTAGGCCAGTTCGGTTGAGGTGTTTACATGGAGGAGAAATTTGACTTCCAATCGCATTATCTGGGTGTGTTAGCTCGACTTTAGAAATTTGATGTAGTACTTTTTCTGTTGGACTTACATTTTAAAAGCCCGGTTTTAGCCGGACTAACACAGCAAATCGATTTTTATCTAACGTCATATAAATGTACTGAGTGTGCGGTTATGGAGACTGGTAAGTTTAAGAAGTAGACTAGCTGCTAATTGAGAGCTCAGCCATTTATATAAGACAGCCATACTGTCCACAC
>JAPZDX010000015.1:11296838-11313611 GCA_029783625.1 Naso annulatus | reverse complement strand
GTGAAGTATGGCTGCTTGTTGCCTTGCCCTACATGGCAGAAAGCAGAAATATTAGACTTAAAGATTTTGCAAAGTTTCCGCAGTTTTCCAGTTTTCCACTGAATTCATTTTGACATTCAGCTGACAAGAGACATGTCTGAACTGAGAGACTGTTGGTATGCGTCAGATGTTACTGATAGTGCTGTGCTGCTGAATCTTATGGCAGATTTTCTTTGTGGGAGTGTGTTTATTTGAAGTAATGTATTGAAAATGTCTTGCGTTAAAATGCCTCGAGCATTTATTTATCCATCATGCTGGACATACTGCAGATTTTATCTGCATTCTGTCAGTGTGTACAAGTGTATGTAAATGTGATTTTAACTTAAGTAGTGCAGCTTTTGAAGAAAACACATTCAGAAAGCAATATGCGTCACCATTGGAATTATCATGCCAACGTCTGCTGTTATCATCAGGATTTTAAGTGGAAGCCTATTGACCTTTTAGCCAGCGCTTTTCCTCACCCATTACAAAGGAGGCTGTTAAGCTTTTAACGGGACTTTTTAGCTAGATTTTCAATTGCTGTCTCTTGGTGAAAAACCCTGCCAAAGGATGAAAAGCACTTAATCCGTCAGGTGATGTCAGAGGGCTGTGATGATGTCAAGAGACGAAAAGCAAGTGAGCAGGACAGCCTGTGATTTTTTTTTTTTTTTTTTTGCTTATAGTTTTCTTGGCCTAGATTTGCTCCTTTTCTGCATTCCCATTTCCCTTAGTCTCAGTTGTGTGTTTTTCTAAAATCCTTCTCTTTGCTTTTTTTCCGTTTCTGCCCAACTAACCTTCTGCAACTGCTCTCACTCCCGCTGTGCCCTCCTCAAATGCCCCTCCAAATCCAACCTGGCAACACCTGCTTACCCAAACATGGAGCCACTCTGTCTCTCTCTCTCTCTGCACTGTCTTTGTCCGTCTCTCACCTTGTGCACACCATCATCCTCCCTCACAGTCTGACTGCTCATGTGATAGTGTAATGCATGCTAATTTAGGCAGATAAGATGTGTAGCTGCGGAAGTGCCACATGTCCCAGCATGGTGTCATGGGCTGGTGCGATCCCTCTTTACCTGGAGGAGATGCTTTAAAACAGCAGGCTGGGCAGCTGGAGGGAGCGGGTGAAAAAGAAAGATGGGTGATTAGTGGTAGAGATGAAAATAGGAACAGAAGCATCTAAGAATTTCAGGTTATTCTCAGTTGCCTTGAGAAAACGGGTCACCATGTCACACCAAATGACACCTAAGTGACTTAAACTCTTGAGCTTTTATTCTGAGAGTGAAACTATTCCAGGATGCTTTAAATTTAGATACATGTTTTGCATAGAAAATGTCCAGAGCAATTTATTTTTGACTTTTCACCATCAGCAGAGGTCACCCCTGCCTTCTATAAATGATGTTAAAATGTGACCATGTGTTTATTTTAATAGATGTCAGGCTGCATTTTTAAAGTCCTTTCACTGCCATTCATGTTGAAACAGGATATAGAAACACTATAGAACACGTGAAAGTTGCTAGGTATGGTAATTGACCCTTTTAAAGAGAACGTCTGCGTTCATGTGGTCGAAATTTGTTGAGCGAGAGAGAGAGAGAGAGAGGGGAGCTGAGAGCCTGTGAGACGAAAGTTATTCCGCCTGGAAAAGTAGTTCCTTACAAGTGCTGCCTTCCTAGCTGGAATATCAGCATGAAGAAAGATTCTGTCCTTTAAACTGATGTTGTCACACATTTTCAGCTGCTTTCTATAACGTTTAGTCAATATGGATGAAAATGTAAACAGAAACAATCTCACAGATAAAGCTGTTTTAAGGAAAACAGGTGGGGTTTATGTTACCTATGTGATCGATCGAACAATGACATGTTGTGAGACTAGTAAGGTTGTTTAAAGGGAGGAATGACAAAATAAATGACTCATTAGCAACTAACTTACATCTTTTATAAGTTAAACTTAATACTCTCTCGCTAACTAAACTTCAGTAACTTAAATTATTCCTTGCAGCAAAGTGATTCACGGTGCCACAGGTGCCAATGCGCTTTAAATCAATAAACCTATGACAGCTGACGATGCAGGCAGAGTTACCTCAAGGTCTGGGAACGTGTGTGTGAGCGTATGACCTCGACGTGTCTTATCTTGTCAGTCAGGATAGTATGACAGTGGAGGGATAAATAGTGAGTAAGCAAACACACTCAACGAATTTCAATCAGGCCAGATGGGCTGCTGCTGCGTCATGAGAAATATCCAGACCTGCATCTGCCATAAAACAGCTGAACAGCTTCTGCAGACAACAGGGGAAACTGAGGAACTGAACCGGGACCGACCTCTCAACAACATGACTGCGCTTCATGTTATACGGACCATGTCACCTTAAATTTGCAGATTTAATGGTAGAGACGCTGATTGAGCAAAGGGACTTACTAGATACAGTTGATCGTGTTCGCTTAACATGTGCTTGAGTTTATCTTATTTGTAAAGCTGTTCCAATTCCAATTTCTGTTCCAAAACTGCTTGCATGCTTTTTCTTTGTAGACAATGTGACAACATATAAATTTTGGTGCTTTCTTTATACTTTGGTCAATACCGTCTCTGAAAGTAAACACCAAAGTGTTGTGCATCATTGATCATCAAGACCTAAAGTCGGCCCTGATGGTCACACATGCACCATTCAAAGTACCTCAGAACACTGAGAATCTTACAGGTTGAACACTATTTAGAGCTTATCTGTAACTTAAACACTTTAAAATTTATTTCATATTTTGTAAATCTTATCTCAGCGTTACATCGATGCCACACTAGGTTTAGGATGGTTAAAGGCATTTTACTCTTGTGGCTGTTTTCCTGGAGGTATCATTAAACACTTTCAACAGAATGAGTTGAAATGCAGCCTGCGGACATGGTGATTCAAGGGGACACATAAACATAATGAGATAAGAGGTGAAAAACATCCCTACAGCTCCTGCAACGGCTTATTTACTCTTGTGCAACGCAGGACTGTGTGGCAACTGTTTGAGCTGAAGGGAGAATCGTGATAAATTGAAGTAAAGATGGAAATAAATAGCTTCAACAGATTTCACTGCAGTTATCTGCCCCAGCCACGTGGGTCCAACTGCGAAGCCATTATTATTACTATCATTATTGAAACCATAGTACGCTGCTGGTCTCACAGCTATCTCCATATCACATTAAAATGCCAATCATGTCAAGTACTGTGCACTCACAGATTTTCTCTCAATATCTTTGCTCCTTCAGAAGCAGAAACTTCGTCTGTAGCTCTCTTATTGCTCTCTCCCCACTCACTGGAGTAAGTGTACAATCCTAACTGATTGGGGGGAAAAACAGAGGATTACATAAATAATTTATCATTTTCTCTCTGTGGGTGAAACAATATGATTTTCTTCTCTCTGTTTTTCCTCACAGTACACATTCCCTCTTCACCGCTCTTTGTCTCTCTTGTGCTTGGCACTCATTTTCTCCACTTATCCTTCCCCTTTTTTTTTTTTCAAACCGTCTTTGTGTCTTTTAACCTCACGCTGCAGGGAGATGTGGACCTCTTCAGTGTTCACCAGATTTTCTTGCCCACCATAAATTTTCGTGCAGCATCAGTGGAGCATCTTTCAGTCTGTTCCCCCTTTTCGTTTTTTAAAATATGTATGACTGCCATTGCCCCCACAAGATCACTGAGTGGACAAAGCTCGTCTAAATGGGGCTTAAATTATGTAGGGTGAATACCAGCATCGGGCTGGCGTGCGAACCAGCTGTTGAAAAGTGTTTCCATGGTAATGTACAACGATGTGAGGAAATGTGCTTTTCGTCTTTTTGTGGCGTGACAGCATTTTAGTGAGATAGTGTGCATGTCTGTGTGTAAGTGTTCATGCCCTTTGGCAACATGTCCCTCACATTTTTAGAGGCCAGGTTTTGATAAAGCTCCCCATTCAGCAGAAGGCTTTGAAGCAGATGTGTGTGTGTGTGTGTGTGTGTGTGTGAGAGAGAGAGAGAGAGAGAGAGAGAGAGAGAGAAGAAGAAGAGAGAGGGATAGTGATGACAAAAAATGAGCACAGTATAATGTCTATGGTACCTTCATCCTAATGCATTTCATTTTTTTTATGTTTTACTCATTGCCTGCTGTTATAGCTGGTATAAATCTTGTTTTCTTAAAAGAATAATTCAGCTCCACTACTACTTTGATCTTATTTTTTATTTGTGGCGACATTTTCAATCGGTAACACCACTGTACTCTAATTTGCTGTAAACACAGCTGTAAAAAGTTCTGGGAAAGCGGCAACATAGATTAAAAGGAAGCTCAAACAGACGCAGTCAGACAGTCATAAAGGTTTTAAAGGACAAGACAAATTTATTTGGAAAAGTAACCAAGCAAACATGAAATTTACCACCAAAAATGCCTGTTGTAAACATCAATCACAGTTTACAGGACAGTTTTCTGCTTCACCTTCGACCTACTTTATTCAGTCTGTGTCGAAATGTGTCGAAACACTGTCCCTGTGAAATGAGAGGGCTACCAGGACGTTTTGCAAGTGCTCACTTGCAGTTTCTCTTTCAAATACAGTGGTTTAAATTTTCTGAGTAAATTGTTGGCTTACAGCCCATCTGAACACCGTTTCTTGTCTCATCCGTAGTTACATGCAGGTTGACCCACAACCCACAACAACATAAGGTTTTAGTGGGTGTCAGCGGCGCAAAAAGTTAGATAAGCAGCGGTTTCAATTAGTTCTTAGTGGTTCACAAGGAGATATTATACTCATTTTCTGGTCTTTGATTTTGATTTTGGACTCAGCGAAACACAACTGACTCGACAGCAAAGTCTGTCCATCCACATTCTCTTCCCTTCTCTCTGTCGCACGCTCTCCAAAAGGTGCCACAGATCAGTAATTTACTTGGAAAGACCAAACTGAATGTCGCTGCTTTCAAGCTCTCATCCGTATGTAAAATAAATAACTGCTGAACATCTCATACAATATTGTTCCAAGCTTCTATTTAACTCGATCGAACAGGAATTAGCTGAACAAAACCCCCGTCCTGTTTTTTCCTGCTGATTCGCTCTGAGTCACCCCACGCCTCATAAATATTCAGAGCTGCGGTTGGTCTGCTTTTTGTTTTCACCCTCTGTCTTTCCTTAGTTGTCCCTTTTCCGAGCAGTGGCCCTTTATTCCACCTACATGAGAGCACAGATATACAGAAGCACACTCACTGCACACACACGCACACACACATACACATACACACACTTGTCTCACTCACTCACTCACATACACACTCACACAATAGTGGTTGGAAAGGCAACCTGATACTCACTCCATTCATGAATATTCATCCACACCTGCTTCCGGCAGAAAGTTTTTAGCAGGTTTCATTGCTGCTTAGACAGAAGTTTGGACCTGTTTTCTTTTGTTTATTGTGTGCTTTTGTGTGTGTGTGTGTGTGTGTGTGTGTGCGCGGGCATGTGCGTGTGCTGTGCTTGCCCCACAGCTGTTGTCTCAATCCATATAATGGGCTAAATGGTCTTTATTTCTGTATCCTTTTTTTGTCAATAAAATTCTACCTGCATACTAAAGTGATATATTTCACCACATAAAAATGTATTAACTTTAATTGGCTGATATTTTGACCCTGTGGTAAAATTGTGCTTTTATTCTCCTAGTGGGAGCTTACATATCGCATTTCTATTGCCTATAAAATAACAAGGGTTACTAAATGGTGACAGGCTGATTTGTTTCCCGCTAATAGCTCGACCATTATGCAAATCAGCCTTTTCTAACCCGCTGATTTGCTGTTAGGACCTTTGGTGGTGTATGCGCCATCCGGTGCTTAATAGTCACCGATCAATACCTTAAGGAAAGTCGGTGATGTCATCAAGAGAACAACACCAATGATGCAACATCAGAGGAGGGTTTGGAAATCTCTTTAGGCAAGAGAGAGGAAGGTTGAGGGGATTACAGTTTGGTGAGAAGGGTTTTGCGGATTGACGGTGTAGCCCCAGGCTGCTGGTGTGTGAGTGTGTGTGTGTGTGTGTGTGTATGCGTGGAGGCTGGCATTTATGCATGGACTGTGTGTCTGTCTGAGGCTGTTTGTGCCAAACCTTTCACAGCTTTAGTTTACAGCTTATTTGAAGGTGTTTGCTTTAGTTCCACCTGTCTGTCT
Source organism: Naso annulatus (assembly GCA_029783625.1). NCBI lineage: Eukaryota > Metazoa > Chordata > Actinopteri > Acanthuriformes > Acanthuridae > Naso > Naso annulatus. The sequence goes on along the minus strand of JAPZDX010000015.1, from coordinate 11,307,443 downwards.
TCCATCTTTTATCTTTTATTTTCTTTACTTTACTTCTTTCTTCCCATCATCCCTTGCTTCATTCTTATCACTACCTGCCCTCACTTTGCTCCCTATTCCCTTTCTGTTTCTTCTAATCTTCTTCTCTCCATCCCTCCATCCCTCAGAAAGCTATCAGTGTTTGAGAGGCTGTGTTAGGAGAGTTAAGAGAGCAGGGGAACATGACAGTCACTCATTACAGAGAGGAGTTATTGGCCTGGTCCGGTCACATAGCGACAATATCTCTGTCCTTTTTTCCCCTCTCCCTCACATATGTGCACGCACACACACACAGACACACAAACCGACCCCCTTCCCAGAAAGCTGCCAGTGTGGAGAGGGTGTGTTTGGGGAATGAGCAGAGCAGGAGAACACGACATGCTCATTAAAGAGAGAAGTTATTGGCCTGGTCCGCTTGCACAGAGAAAATACCGAGAACAACTTCTCTGCACTGAGTGCCAGCTCCGTTGGGAAAAGTGGAAACAAAAGAGGAGGGAGGGATTAACGTGAGGAGGGAGTGATGGAGGTGCATCAGAGGAAGAGCAGGAAAAAACAGAACTGTGTCTGGCTCGGCTCTTTGGATGACTGTGCAGTTGTCTTCCTCTCCTTCCTCTCTTTTTCTGTGTATGTGGACAGGACGGTGAATGGCGGTGCGGGCGTGTGTGTATGTGTGTATGCATTAAACCAGTTCCAGGATGGGAAGATAAAAGACACAAGGACGCTTTGATGTCTTCCTCAAAGACCATATCAGTTAAACACCAAACCAAATAGCACTCAACTTTTTTTTTTCACAATGTTATTTACACATCAGAGCAGCCTAACAGCACACACTGACTTCAAACATGGCTGCCCACTTGAACAAGGAAATGATTGAATATCCGCAATTATTTATCAGTATATAAAGAGTCATATTACAAAATTGTATCAAATGGAAGACCTACTTAGAGGAAAATGATTGCTTTCATTACCGTAAAATGTATGTAAATATATCTAATCGGGGTAGAATCAACCTCTTCAGCTGCATTCATGCTACCATTAAGTCATTTTATACTCTTTCTAGGTTGTATTCAACACTAGATGAGCTATTTAAGTATTTTGGCCCATTCCTTCTTATTAAGGCTCAAAATCGAAGAAAGACTTTTATACTCTCTGCTCTCTTCCTGCACCTGCTTGGCCTAAATAACCCACAAAGTACAGTTTCTTTGCCTCTGCATGCAAGTTTTAATGGGGTTCATGTATGTTTATAGAAAATACTCAAGGACCAAAGCAGTGTTACTACATGTCATTGTCCTTTGTCAGCATCGACTACATAGGTTACATAAACCCCGCCCATTTTTACAAAAATAGCTTTATCTATAAGATATGGTTTGTTTACATTGTGTCTGTTTGACAGTTTGCACAGCCGAAAAGAAGGTTGAGGCTTCAGAAGATTGCACCTTGGAACCCGGTTTCAAAAGTTTGTGGTTTCAGTGGCGCCAGCACACGGCTGTCATGTTAAAGGAAGGCCGAAGTGCATTACAAGTGGTTCATTTAATGCGAAAACTTGCACTGTTTAAACAGGGTCTAAAATAGACGGCTAAAGTTGCTTTCTTCTTCTTTTTTTCTTAAATGTCTGTATGAAAAAGCCTCTCCGGACCCAAGCGACATGCTTTGGTGTCAGCAGAGGACTCACTGGTCATCGAACGTAATGTTTGTGTTGTTTGACCTTGACCTTTTCACCAAAATTACTGTTTGTTGGGAGTGGATCTGACCGCATCATACATTAACTCCTAAATCACAGAGAAGTATGACCTCATATTGACGTGGCAATTGTGATCTCATTGCCGAGCACACAAACTTTTCAATTTAGACACAGTTGCAGTATGTCACCGGTGACTGATGGCATGTTGATGAGGTGTTAGTCATCGATTTACGCAGCGCTATATCATCAGCTGAGGTTTGCTCTCTTACCAACCATTAGGCAGCAAAAGACATTAAATCTGATTTTAATAACTGGGCTTCACATGTTTTAATTAGTCCTCCAGGATTTCATTTTTTAAAGCTTGTTTTTGAGCCTGGCCGGATCAAGCCTCACTTCTTCTGCACTTTGGGATAAGAGCAATTAACAACAAAATCATCCTGATTATATCTGACTACTTCTACACCTGACATGTTTTTCTAATAGGAATAGAGCAGTACTTAATATATGTGAATGTGTTCGTTTGATTCACCTGGCTTGTTGAAGAGAGAGAAAAGTGCAAACAGAGTGAGAGCCTCTCTCGTTGAACGTGCCTCCCTCATCCCTCTGTTTCCCTGTTAGCCTCGGCACTGACTTCTCTCTGTAGATTGCTGCAATTTGAACATTGTCCACACAAGTCCTGAGATATCTCCGCTTCTCTCGTGCTCTCATTCCTACACTGGGAACCAACATGGCGGCCAATTACACTGCTAGACAATGCTCGCCATAAATCATCCATTGGACTGTCAGACACATGGGGACTCAGCACTAGAGGAAACATGCTCTCCTCTATTCTCCTCTCTTCTTTCCACTCACTCCGTCCTTCCTTTGTTCCTTCCTTTTCTCTATTTATGAGCTGCTTCAGAGATTCCTGTGTTGCAATGCAGTCATGCTTTGCTACATTCAGTCTGCAAATCTGCTTCTGTTTATCTCTGCTTAATTTTTTCTCATTGATTTCTCTTTCAGACTGTTCTGCCGTCATTTTAATTACATTTCTTTCTTACCTTTTTCTTTTGCCTACTTTTTATCAGGGTTGTCATTTGTTTTTATCTTTCACGCTGCCTGTCTCGCAGCCCAACTCACTAACTTTAATGACATGCCTGTTACATGAACAAATGCTTTACAAGAAGCTTTTAGGTAGGTTAATTATTGGGCTCAGTGGTATTTTAGTACAGTAGGGTTTTGTTGTAGTTTAGTAGTTTGTGCTGCTTTCAACAAGGTTCTGGTCTCCACATTTCTTTTTCCTTTCTCTTTCTTTTTTCTCTGAACTCTGCACTGTTGAAGAAGCTTTGTCTATTTTCTTCTTCCTTCACTCTCTTTATATTTTGCTGCTTTTCTCTTTTTTTCTTCGTGCATGTCAGTGAGTGTAAGAGAGCAAGGCCATCCGAGAGAGGAGGTTTGATAGGGAGAAGTGGGAGAAAGAAAAGAGAAGCAGTATTGGTCCATTTTTAAAGGCAAAAATTTGAGTTTAATTGAAGAGGCAGTTGGATTTGTAGGAGGCGATATAAACAATATTTACAGATGTTTACATTCTGCAGTATTTACTTTTATTCTTTTTCACACATCTTTGTGTGTGAGGACAAAAACACACAGAGCAAGGGAAAGATATTCCAGCAGGAAATGAGACCCGAGAGAGTTAATGGTGTTAGAGCTGGAATAGTCCAAGAAACGGGTCCTCTGTGGCAATATGGACACAAATGTCTATAGTATGTAAATGTGCATGTGTATTTTTTTTGCATAGGGGTATTTTGTGTATATTTATTCTTCTGAGGCATGTTGGTGTCTTTGTATTTCTGAGTATGTGACAGCCTGTCAGTGTTTGTGCTAGTGCCCTCTATGGTCCGATGTGACTGTGTTGTTGCACAGTATGGGTTTTAATGCAACGTATCAAGATGATTTTGCTTGTGTGTGTGTGTGTGTGTGTGTGTGTGTGTGTGTGTGTGTGTGAAGATAGAGAGAGAGCAAGCTTGGCTCTATGTCTGTACTGTATATTAATGTGAAAAAGAACTAATTTTTCAGTTGTGTGTATGTGTGTGTGTGTGTGTACAGTCGGGTCTTATCTTCTCTTTCTTACACACTGTTTTGCTCAAGGATACTCTCTGCACACAAGAGAGACAAAACAGCTATTTTAAAAAGCAAATAGTTTGGCTGTAACAGATCAGTAAGCTTGCAATTATTTTGAATTTTAAAGTTTCACGCAACAAGAATTTGCAGCCTTGTATGTCTCACAATAACAACTTGACCTTGACAGTGTTTTTAAATGTTTCCTAGGCATGTTGAAAGGATTATATATTGATGTTTTCTCTTCATGAACTGTGTGTAAACCTGGTTTATAAATTCTCTCATCAGCCAGCCTCCACGTGAAGTGCAAGGATTTTTTTTTTTTTCTTTCAGTTTGATTTATTACTGGTGCATCTCTGTGGGAACAACATAAATACTGCCGGCCTGCAGCAATGTTGTAGGAACATTGATAGAGAATTTGGGTGTGTTGCTGCTGTGTCAATGGAGCCTCCCTCTGGCAGTGTGTGTTAATTAAAGTAGCGCATGGCAACCTTGAGAGAGGCCTGATAACACTCAGCAATGTCGCATTCGTGCCTTTTTTTTTAAGCCAACGAAACATACAAGGTGCACATGCATATTTATCTGCGCATAGACACTTGCAAACCCACATGTGCTGCATCAAGTCAGTACGTTGTAATTAGCCTTTGCTGTTTGTTTTCTTCCACTGTTCATTTATACACTAATGGATTCTGTTTATGACTGGGTCTTGCACCATAACACCTCTTCATCCCTCCATCTCTGCCTCCATCTTTCCATCCAAGCTCTCTTTATTATGTTTACACAGGCACATTGTCAGTCGTAAAAAGCTTCTCCAGTGCACTGCATTTGTTCTAATCAGCTAGCTTATTATTGCATTTTGTTATATAACACAATAGTGAAGAGGACAGTGATGGAGTGTAGGATTTCAATGGTTTTAATTGTCTTTCAGCCCCACCACCTCATCTGTCTCGGCCCACTCCTGTTTCCCCTTTGTTGTTGCATGATAACAAATTTTCAAAGTTTAATGTCAGTAAAACTCAAACTGACTTGTTGTTAGTCAAACGTTAGTCATCTACATTTGGCAAAAATTTGTTTAATTAGGGCTGCATGATATATTTAAAATTTATTGGCATTGTTATATTAACATGCATGTTGTAAAATTAATAGTTATAAAAATATGTTTTAAAATTTGAAGTGAAACTAGACGACTTTTTTGTCTTAACTTTGTCATTATGATGTATAACCAGATTAAACAGTGTAATAGTGGCTGAAAATGACACTATTTGTTGCTGAGTTGGTCTCCAATAAGTCCTGTTTTTACCATGAGACGAGGGTTTTGCAGAAAAATGAAAAATCAGCAACATTATCTGTACTCTCTGTCCTGATTTGCCAGTCTGTGCTGCGCTTCTTAGCGACAGGTGACGTTGCTACGAGATGATCAGCTCAGCGCGCTCTGACTCGCCTCTGCCAACAGCTGAGTGTCTGCTAGCCACACCGTCAGTCGGCTCGAGCTTAGCTGTTTGCAGACGTTATCTACTGCAGCTTGAAATGTTCATATGTTAAAAATAAATAAAGTTTTCCCGATATCGTGCAGCCTTATGCTTAATACAAACATATATATAGATTTTGACTAAAATGCAATAATGATTTTCAATCCTACACTGGCGATTGTCAAAAGGCACTGTATAATTTTGTGATAATAGATGTAGCAATGATGGTTTAACCACCATATTACATTACATTTAAGTATTGTGACATCAAATTTAACTGCTGAAAGAGACACAAGTAGTAATGGCTGGGTCAATCAAATTAACAACCATCTGTGTAATACAATAATTCCCCAAATCCATTTTTAAATTCCTCTACAAATAACAATCTATAATTGATGACAGTTTGCATTACATGTGAAACCAGACATTATCAGACAGCATAAATGTCTCTAAAGCTATAGGAATGAAAAACCAAGATATTCTGTGTGGCAGGATATAGATGTGTGACCTTCAGCAGGATCCATCCAGTGTAATAATACCTATCTGAAATATCAAGATACACACACACACACAGACAGACACACAGTCACACATCCATTCCTTGTTTTTGTCAAAAGCAGGATGCTGGTAATTGGGTTATGTTGTCTTTCAAAGGGAATGTGAGCTGCAGTAATGATGGGATAAGCAGGCAGCCTGTGTTACGTGTCAAAGCGTGATCCAGTTGTGTTTCGGTGCAAGGCATTAGAGGACGTCCCTGAATCTGATCATATCTGGGTTCTATGTGATTTCCTCTTGTCATCCAATACCTCAAATCTGAACCAGAATCAGCTGGTGAGATCACCCAGATCACAGTCTGTTTGGTAGGATAAATAGTGAAGATGAATGGGACAGGAACTTGGCTTGTGCGTGTGTGATAGGTCTGTCTCTCCATCTGTGTCTGCGTGTTGTTGTGTGTGTGCACGGAGGTTGCATCTATATGTGCCCGATAAGAATCTATACACTCTGTGACAGCCAATATAAATCCTTTTATTAACAACTTTATCAGTCTGATGGGAGTCTCGGCACCCTGGCCCTGCTCAGGTCAGATTGTTACATCAGTGTGACAGCTCTGCCTTTAGTTGTGACTCTAACCGACGAGGATATAGATAGATTTTATTACTCCGGCTGCTTCTAAAGCCACATAAGCTGCTGGCATCATAACAGTATAGTGGGAATTATGATAAGGCTGCATGTTATATCAGTATCAAAACATGAAATGATGTTTTTGGTACATTGCAAGTTTTATTAAGATTGTAAGAAACTTCCGTAACTTTTTGATACGATGCTGATGATTATATATTATTGCACAACAGTAGCTCAGGTAGGCCTATGAAAAGGTGTTCAGGTACATTCTCATGGGCACACGAATGCTGTCTAATGCATGACTTGATCCTTGTGTTTCTGGCTGCCCCTGACACAACTTTTTGTGATATCCTTCTGCACACAAGATTGTACAGGTGCAAGAAAAATGTTTAAACACAAGGTTATTATGAGAACATGGAATCCCAAACGTTTTCTATGTTCGACCAGGGGAGCAACATCCACTTTTAAGTGCATGTACCTTACTTGCTTAAATAAAAGCCAGGTCTCTAATAGAGGCTGGGGATAAACCAAGGGTGGATGAACCGTGTGCACCAACCCACCTACTTCTGAGAGATTCACATTTTTTCCCAGGTTTCCATTTCTCCCGATTTTACAGCCACCAAGCCTGTTTTGAATACAATAACAGTGAAGTGCTTTGACTCTTATAGTCTGCTGTTTCCACCCAAATAATTATACAGGTGCACCAGGCATGTTATGAGACCCTGGAAAAATGCTGCTAACTTTCAGCCCTCTTGAAGAAAACTCAATAAAGAAGACAGAGCAGTCGTCTTTTCGTGAGAGCATGGGAGTCGCAGTGTTATAAATCACATTGGGAGACTGAAAAACACAAGAAAGCAACGACTGTCCACCAGCACTGATGTCAGGGATGTGTGGCTAATGGTACAGACTCAGCGAAGGGAAAGGTAAAAGATGAGCATAGAATGTATACAGTGTATCTTTGCCTGTCCAGGGATTTGTGCAAGTTCATGCCAGAGAGGCTAATTAATCAGTCTTGCAATATAATTATTAATGTGTTATGTTGTTAAGAATGCAAGCAAAGAATGCACCCCACGTCTAAAAATTATCCCGCTTTGGTAGGTATGGGATGAACCCCGTTGGCTTATGTGCATGCCAGGTGAGCATGGTGTTTGTTTCTGTTGCTTTAAGTTAAAGCTGCAGTTGGTCACTTTTGCTAAAGAGCTAACAAGCTAACCTTAGCTGCGGTGTGAGGCTCGTCGGGAAGCAACTTTGCTGCAGCGTCTCCTCCTGGTTTTCACTCTGGCTTGCGTTTTATTTTGTTTGTTGTCTCTCTCTCTTTTAAGTCCAATTTGAACTGAGACCAAACGGTTTCAGGGAAAGTTGCGGTGGAGTAAACAGGTCCGTCTCAGCTCGAGCTCGAGCCAACTGATGATGTCGCTTGCAGACACTGTTGTTGGCAGAGGTGAGTCAGAGCGTAAGGCACAAACAACTGATCAGCTTGTACTGACGTCACCTGTCGTTAAGGAGCGCAGCGCAGACCAGCCAATCAGAACAGAGAGTACAGAGAGAGTTACTGATTGGACAAATAAAACAGCATTGATAAGATTTTTACGAATCCTGAATACAGAGGTATGATGGGAAAACACAAAGATCTCATGATACTCCCAGACCACGTCACTTACTAACAGCTGTCTGTGGGTATTATGACGTTTTTTCCAAATTGACGACAAAAAAGTCATTGATGTTTACCCAAGTTACCAACTGCAGCTTTAATAAATTCAACAACATGATCATAATATTTCCAACACCTTTTTGTTCTCTTTTACTTACGTAGGTATTAGAGTCTAATTTCAGTCACTGCTGTATGCATGTGGATGTCTGAGCCAAACTGTACTTTGTAGTAACGTACAAGGCCACAAGATGGCAATAGCTAGATTTTAAGTGCTGAAATTCAATTTGAATGGATATAGGCAGTGTGAGTTTTTGTTAACAGTGTAATGCAGTATTTTAACATGGCACACAGGAGACACAAAACAAAGAGTCAATTTTGCATCTGACACATTACTGTTGTGCTGACGTTCCAAACACATTTCTCTCACACTTGATGTGACAGTGATACATCTATAAAGATAAATTCACAACGACAACATGGAGTTGAATCTCTCTTTATGCTTTATAGTTACATAAAAGACTGATGGATATGACCCTGTAAATAAAATCGAGCAAAATTAATTCTTTTCTTTTATTTCTCCAACAAAGTACAGATGTCACAAAGAGTAAAGACTTCTCTCTCATTCTCTTGGTATAACCAGAAGTGACATTTTTATAATTACACTTCTGCTTCACCACTGTGAACCAAACCAGTGTCATTATTAATTCATTCCCAGGGATGGAGAAGGAGAGGAGCGAGGTACAGTCACAAAGAGGAAGAGGAGAGTAGGAAAAAAGAGGAAGACAAGGCTGGATGAGCAAAGATTGCAGGGTAGAAAGAGTGCAAGGGAAAGGAAGAAGAGGAGGGTATGATAAAGGAGCAGATGACTTAGATAAGAGAGGGAAAGACAGGAGGACATGTCAGTGTTGATGCTGAAGGACGAATCTGTTTGTGTGGGTAAGGAAGTTGGGGATGAACTCTTGACTTTCTGTCTCTCCTACGAGATTTCCTCTGGGTTTCTGCTGCTGGCAGAGGACTGGAGGTGGACTCTTCCTTCCCTTTCTTCCTCTCCTTCCTCGCTCCGTAGTCCTCGCCATGCCGCACCAGTCCTTGTTTCCATGGTAACACGGGGTGAGCCGAGCCATGCAACAGAGGGATGCAAGCAGGAAGATGGAGAGAGAGGAAAAGATAGGTCTGGAGGGATCCACTCTTCCATTACTGTAATCTACGGGGAAGAGGGTGTCCCCCCTCAGGTCCACCACCGTGGAAAAATAGATAGAGATATGTTCGCTTTCAGAGAGCACAACATGCTTTAGATGCAAATGCTGTGATCCCTCTGCTTGGCTTGGTTTTTGCATTTTTGTTCTGTATTTTATTTGCATTGTTGTTGAGGCTTAGCGGTTGAGTTTGGGCATTAGACGCAAAGCAGAAGCAACATTCAAAGAACGTTTGACTCCTACTGTGCTTAAATCAGTCACATCGGAAAATATATTCGTGTTCATATGAACTTTTTTTGGCAATTTTCACAAAGTTTTATCCACAGTGAGGGGAAACCAGCTTGTAATAGTGACACCAGATGTTCCATCATCTGTGCTGTGGTTTATATTTGCAGAAAGTTTCAGACTTTAGATTTTGGCTTTCATTTAATGTGCTGGCTCTTTCTAAACACAGTTTGTTTTTTTTATTATGGTGTATGTACGTGTGTGTGAATGTGTGTGTGCATGTAGACCTCTTTACGCCCCATGCCAATAAAAGCTCCCTCTAAATGCCTCAAATGCTTTTAAAGTTAGTCTCTTGGTGTCGGTTGTGTGTCTGTGTTTGTTTGTATAAAAGCTGCCAGAGGATAAGCTTATTAACGCCACCAAGCAAAAAAAGAAAAGAAAAATGGGGCTTGTTAATCAGATGGCATTTTAGGCACAGTTGGAAGTGATGTGTGTGCACACGTATTTGCAAGAATATGTACTTTCAAACAGGCAGGCATACACACATGCACACCCACAGAACAATCCAAACAACAGACCAACTCATTACCAACTCTCCCCGCTAAGCAAAAGGCGAAGATAACAGAAAAGCAGGCAGAGTGAAAGCACTGCTGTGCTTATTCAGCAGCAGAGCTTGACTTTTGAGACCAACACGAGTACGATTAGAGCACTTTATTGAACCGTTTTGAATAGCTGCCTGGCCTTGTTTATGAATAGATCCTGAAATCACAGTCCTTTGCTCATTCGCGGCAGCACTCTGAAGAGATTTCTTTAGCTCGAAATAAATGTCCTATATGTTTTTGTCTATATTCGTCCCTTGTGTTGTACAAGACATACTTTACATTTCAATCCAGTGGTGTTTTTATATAAAACGTTCTCAAAGAAAGCATCTCTAGATCCTAAATTCTTTACAATGGTAACACCACACATACTAAGACCCATGTTAAGACGGACCAGAATTTAAGGATGCACTCACAGTTGGCCCAATTCCCTCTGAATCGTGCTCAAGCACGATTGTCCCCCCTCCCCTCTCCCCTGCTGACCTGCACTCACATTGGTCCAGCAACTATGGGTCTGAGCACACTTAAGCTGGGGGTCAGACTACAA
>JAPZDX010000015.1:11205143-11219383 GCA_029783625.1 Naso annulatus | reverse complement strand
GAAAAGAGTAACGTCAGAGCGCCTGGGCGTGTCTTCTCTGCCACAGTCTTCCGAATCGTGAGCTGTTGGGTTTTTTTAGAGGGGACAGGGTGCAGGGTTTGGTTGATGATGAAAGAGACCAACAGACACATAACAAATCCCCTGGTCAACCAATAAGAAAATTTGAAAATGGAGGAAAACAAAGTATGAAAACTTCAATTAATTTGCACTAAAACGTCAAGATTCAGACCTGAGTCAATCGTAATCACTACTAAATACTTATTAGCATCGTTTTACAGCTAAAAAAGCAGTTTAGGGGTTTAGTTACTCTTTAACAACTAATAAGTGAAGTGTTTTCCTATTCAGCGCACTGTCGTATGGAATAAAGTTTGTTAGATATGCTGCCTCCGTTACATATGTTTGTCACAGGTATTTGATAACAACATTCATCTGATAGTATATTCTAAATAATATTGGCTGATGCGTCGATATTAAAATTTGCTATTCCTTAATATTAGTATCAGCATCAGCCCCAAATATCTCGTATCGGCCAGGTTCTAGTTTTGCTTGAATTACTTTGTCACATTTTTAAGTCAGCTCCACTATGTAGTCCTTAAACTTGCCAGTAGGTGCCGCTAGGAGAGTTTCCGCTCCAAAACAGGCCTCATGTTGTCAGGTGGCCAAAAATTTCAAGCAGCACCTCTGCCTGTAGGTTCAAAGACGATCAAACTGTTGCCCAGTAAGACAACATCCAAGAATGCCCATAGTTTTAATGCTGCCCAGCTCCAGCCCGCCTCTTTATTTTGGGCCAGCTCAGTAATAAAACATGGAGAAATAAATTGAGGGGAAATGTTTGGCTACGAGAGACTAATAGCTATCATTCTAGGTTTCGCATGCAAAAAGAGTTATGTTAAAAGGATTGAGACACCTTTCGGCTGTAGTGCTTCCATCTGGCATGAGCCTCTTGGCATGTCTCGCTCTTGACTGCACATCAAAGGGCAGTGGAAACTAATAAAACGGAGCCATTTCCTCTCGCCCATCCCTATTCCCTGTGACAGCTTAGTCTGTGTGAATTATCAATAGTATTGGCAGCCGGTTCTATTCCCGTCGAAGCAGAGCCCACCGTAATTAGGCTGCTCTGCTGCAGAGGACAAGCCACTCACTTGATGGGGCACATTCATGAGTGTGAATGCCCCCAACCCGCCCACTGCCCGTCCTGTGAGGGAGGTCTCACTCTGATTTGGAGTCAATGCCACAGCGGCGGCCTTTAGGGCAGAGCAAGCAAGCAAAGGAGCTGTTTGGGTGCGTGCCCACGCATGTGTGCAACTTCTGGTGTGATCAGGTGTGTACAGTATGTGTGTGTCAGCATGCTTCGATGTATTTTTTTTGTGTATGTGTGTGTTTATCTGAATACAGTTTTTCCGCGACTCATCCCTGCCAAATCACAGTAGTTTTCGGGGGAGGCTTTTACAGGGAGTTAGTGGCCTGTTAATCCTAGCCTGAGGTGAGCTATGATGAAGATCACTAGTGCTCATGTCTGGGTTGGCAGACGCTGCACGACGGGCAGGGACAAGCTAAGCCAGATTGCCTCCTTTGATGAGCAGTCTGCTTTCAATTGTGTTATTCCACCCATGTTTCCCCCGAGCCATTCAACCTGTGCAGACGATATTATTTTCTTTCTCCGCCTTTTCCATTATCCTTTTGAACCTTCTGCTTAGTCAGGCCTGAGCCTGAGTCTTTGCAGGTTTACTTTTCCAATTAATTCAGGGGCTGGTGGTCAATATTTACTGAGGATAATAATGTGCGAATCCTCTCCTATTGTGCTGCTGACTGAAAGAAAACCGTAAATAAAGCGAAGGGGATTTGGTATTTGCACATTAATGACATCCCTTTTTTTGACGTGTTGTTTCAGAAAAAGCAGGTGTTTTGCAGGCTTAATGACTTTTAATTTGCTTTTAATTAACCCCTCAAATCCAAGGTCATTTGTCACCTGCCAGATTTTTGGTTCCAATTTGGAATTAATAATTTAGACACACAATCATTTGGGCTTAAGAACATGCAGACACACGCACTATCCATGCAATCTCTCCCAAAACTCACAAAAAGGCAACAAGTCAACTTTGCTCTGTGAAATGGAATAGCCTCTTACTGCTGCAGAGGACTTTTTGTGTACTATTACAATTAAGGGATTTCATGCAGTGATCTGAATAATCCCTTAACGCTATGCTAATGATTGAGGCCAGGGATATCTCCCTACTGGTTGAGCTTGTTGTTAGTATGCATGGCAGGACGGTTAAAGCCAGGCCCGCGCGTACAGTGGGTGCCTTTTTATTCATGCCAGCAATGATATGGGCACTAGGATCAGACGTTTGCCTGTTGGCACATTAACCAAGGCCACGTCCCTGTTTGCCCTCCACACATCTCAAGGACTTAGCCCTTCTGCTGAGTCTGTTGACAAAGAGCATGCATGCAGCTTCACTTGGTTTCCCTGAATAAACAGCCAAAAGTTATTCCTGACCGCCACAGTTGCATTGATTATATTAAATAGGCTGTGCTTGTTTACCCAGTAAACAGTGTTTGTTTACCTGCCTATTTATTACTTTTCTTACTGCATCCCCCATCCCTAAAGTGCGCACAAAGACTTACTTAAATCACCTGAAACTGAGGACACTTCCTGTTCTCTTTGTTTGATGGAAGCCACAAGGGAGATTTCTTTTTCTTCTTCCTCTGTCTACAGAAGTTATCACAGCATTTCTGTAGCTGTTGCCAAGCTTCTCCGTAATATATTCAGCAGGTTGGGAAACTGAAAAAATTCCTGTTACTGAATATATATCACTTCCCCTCAGCACATCCTTCCATTAGTTACGTCTTGTCCGTGTTGTGATCAATGCCCGGGAGTTTATTTACCAGGAACTTATTGATAAAGTGATCCAGATAATTTTATTAAAGAAGCTAAATGCCTGCAGTAGTAGCTGTTAGTTGCTAATATAAGACAGGAAGGCAGAGAGAGCTGCTTTGGTTCGATTCATAGACGAATCAATGTCATATAGAAGCACTGACTGCTGAGGAGACAGTTGAGTGTTTGTAGACTGAATATCAAAAGAATCAGCCAACATAGAGAATGAGAGCAAATGAGATAAAATAGGGGAAAATGAAAAAGGCACTAAAGTGGAAGAGCTCCACATTGCCATCGAAATACTGCAGCGTAGGAATATGTCTTATTTTTGTCACTCCTGTTGGTAATAATCGTTAAGTCACTACATGATTGGCAAAGATCTGGAAAGCAGCTAAAAAAAGCCCAGTGAGTAAAGAGAGAGGTTATAAAATACAGGTTTTAAAGGTAAGAAAAAGAAAGGGACAGAATGTACACAGTGTCCTGATCTGTGAACATCAGACTGAAAGACGCTCAGCACAATTCAGTCTGAAAAACCACAAGTATCTTTATGTTATTCTTTCATTCGTTCATTCACCCCCCCATGCGCGCTTACATATTAATCAGCCGACAATTGCAGTTTAATCTTTCAGTAAAACCAGAATCAGATTTTGCCTCTGTCTCAGTCAGCCAATCATATTGTCGCTATCCAATCTGTTCTTCTCTCAGCTGCTTTCAGCAAAAATTTCAGTCTGAATTGTCGCAACCATCCTCATCCTCATCCTCAACCTCCGTGTCATCCCCTCTGCTGCCCAGCAGAAGCTCGCTCCCCTCCACAACCATCCAGATCTTGACCATTCTGTCCATCCCATCACTACCACCACCAGTGTTTAGACTTTTTGAGTGTCTCCACACCCTATAGTATGATGGAGTCTAATAGCCACAGACTTGTCACATTTCTCATGTCAGTGAATGCACGTTAGTAAAGATTTGTTCACACTTAAATATGGAATTTTGGTCAACAGGTATAACAGGATGCAGTCATTTGCAAACAAACTGTGTTTACAGGCAAAGTTTTCATCCAAGTGTACAAGGGTCCACATAGTAATATCCTCCTAACAATCATGTTTCACACAGTGCTGAGCTTTGCCCCGTGTTTTGAGCCTTTCCAGCCTGTTAATCTGTGCAATGCTCCAAACAGCTGCTTTTTGAGCATTTCGCTACTTTCCCCACTACTTTTCTTTTTTTGGTCCTGTACCAACTTGTTAAAAACATATTACTGCCATCAAATTCTGAACAAGCATATATTTAAAAAATCAATGAAGTTAATGGGGTAAAACATACATAATGTTTTGTAACAGCACCATTCATAATTGAATTCATGTAAACAAGCAGTGACTAATTATTGCATTCTGTTTCATTTGTGTTTCAAAGCCTCCAAACTTTAATGGAATCAGTGTTTTTTTGTGGATTATTACTAACAATGCAGGATTAACAGCCTTTACCTTGAGTTTGTCATCATATCTTAGCAGTTAGTTTAGCAAGTAGAATGTTATCACACATACAAATGATGGACAAAACTGTTCAAGAAAACCCCAAGTTGTAATAGAATGTAATATTCCTTTAAGAGTAAGGACAGAGATTCATGGAGAGGGACATAAAAACGCAGGAGAAAAGAGGGTGAGGTATTTGGAAAGAAAAACCGAAGGTGAGAACTGAACAGTGGGAGAGAAACAAGGTGAGGAGCAGCAGGGAAGGAGGGAGGACGAGCGGGAGAGTGTCTTTGCCCGAGGCTCTGTAGGAGATGATAAAACAGAGGCCGGTTAAGGGGAGCTCTTGGTAACCGTAAGGTGTGTGTGTGTGTGTGTGTGTACGTGGACTGTATGAAAACTTAAGATCCTCTTCATCTTCACACCTTGCACTGCTATAATTATGGGCCTCTCTCTTTTTTCACTCTCACCCTCCTTTCCTCCCTCGCTTCAAACTATGCCAAGGGCTTTTACATTCACAGTTCCCACTCTGCTGCCTACTCTCTGTCACTCTCCCTATCTCCACCCTTCACACCTCCCACCAGCCTCCAATTATCAGATCTAAGTAGGTCCTCGAGAAGAAAGGAAGTCAGAAAAGAGAAGAGGAGAGAGTGAGAGGGAGTTGATAAGAGAAACGAGAAGGGTCAGTGGGCTGGATAGAGCGGACAACACAGGCTGGATTTGGAGAGATAAGTGAAGGAGGGATAAAGCACCAGTTCGACAGAGACTCTGAGATGAGGTCAGAGAAAACAATGAGTCATTGATGGAGAGACGAAGAATGAAGGATAATTACAGAGAGAATAATAGAGAGGCGACGACTAGGTTTTTAGAAGGCAGGACTTATTATGTGGTTATGATGAGTCATACTATTGATAGGTACTTCTTTTTCTAGTGCAAGTCCTTGATTACATGACTGTTGGACTGCCACTGAAGTCCCCATATAAACACATACAAGAACTAGTCTCTCTTGCCTTCTACTGTCAGACCATTTATATTAGTTATGCTCACTTACCTTTACTTGTAGCCACCCATGCATCGAGTTTTAGATAAATCTGTCCAGGTTTTCCAGATAAACAAAAAGTCATTTAGGGAAAATATCTGCTTTCTTTCTTGAATAGTTTCCAAGTTACTCCTCATATTAGACTAAAGGCTGTTTTAAGACTGTTTTATACTCCAACGATAAGTGTCGGCAGGCGTCTTAAGAAAACTTTCAGACGACACAAATGCGTTTATGCTTAAGCAAAGTGTCAGACACCGTCCAAGCTGTGGTCTCCATGGTAACCAACTGAGCGTTTCTCCATTGGCCCACAGCCCAAACCGGCTGTAAATGGCAAGTTTCTCTGAGACATTGGCAAAGAAAGAAGAGATTTTATATTTTTAATTTTTCTCCGGAGCAGAAGACGACAATGGCGGAGAAGATTGTGGTCTGTGCGTCCAGTAAACCTGAGTAGAGAGGAGCAAGAGGAATATGTGTTGGTTAATCAAATGAGAGAAATGTTTGACGTTGGGTATTTTAGGATGTCTAAATATCATTTTGATGACCTCCTATGTCAGATTACACCCTATATCCAACACCAAAACACCCACAGTAATCCCGTTAGAGTTTTGCAGAGACCAGCTGTAGCACTATGGTTCATCTGGGTCATCACAAGTGTGTGTAGCGCCAGTCGCTCCTTAAAGCCATCCATTTTGCGAGCCTGTTTTTTTTTCTCCTCAGCAAGTAGAGCTCTGTTTCATTTCTGTGGCAATGATAGAACACTCAGTCCAGCAAACCATATAAAATGTGAGACAAAATCAAAAAGACGTCTGCAATGTTACGAGTTTTGAAAGGTGCAAGACACTGTTGGACGACACGTTTTTGTTTTAAGACACTGTCAACAGACATGTCTTTCGAGTATTAACCAACCTTTAGACGCACATTATGTAATATTTCTTAGTTTCGTGTGATTTGTTTATTTCATTTAACAGCCACTATTCTAATTTGACATTTTACCCTTAAAGCACCACTAAAGAGAAGCCTTCTGATACAGAGAGCTTTTATAAGATGGCCATTGCTCTGCACCCTCACCCTCACCTAGTCTGATGGGTTTCTCAGAATGATTTCAGAATTTTACATTTGAACATTAGTTGTCATCAGGTTTGTTTGCAAAGAATGTTCAGACAGATGTTGTTATTGGCTCTGGGCCTGAAGGTTTTTGACCCGACACGTCTGTGCTAGGGAGTCTTTGACTGTACATGGCATTTGACTTGATGGACATTGACCACACATGTGCATCTTCATATCAGCATTCAAGTAAAAAAGCAACTGAACTTCACTTGTTTTCTAATATTGCAATTCTGTACATGCATGTGTGAATAAACAAACCTTAGCAAAGACTTTGAGTGTTGCCTTGTTGAATTTAACATCTGCAGACTCTTGACTTAAGAATCTTCAGTTAAATTCAGGCAGATAACATTATGGAGTCCTGATTAAGTGAACAGTTCTAAATTTAAATTCCTATGTTCTGTACGGTGGCGCACAGCTCCAGTATGTGCATTTTTACAGGCATGTTTGTGAGCAGGTTGAGGTTATTGAGCATGTATGTGTGATTTGCATTTGCTCCTCTGTCATTCATCACACTGAGGTGTGGTGTGATGGGGATCAGAAATGAACTCACTGACATTAGATCAGCTTAGTGCCGACATAAATCTGAACAGGTGACAGCGAGCATCACTGCCAACGCCACCAGCGTCAGTCGCCAACTAGCATATACACATGTGTTTGTCCAAACCACTGAAAGCCCATTTGGCCTCAGGAGCTGCTGGCAGTGATCAAAGTGTGCTACATTAGTGACTCTGAGTGTGCATGTATACGTACAAACAGAAAAATCAGAGCTCAGTAGGAGAAAAACAGAGAATCAACAGCTTACATGCTTGCTTGCTTGTAGATTCTCTGTCACATTATGAATTTTTCATTGTTGTTGAAGCAAGTGAGGCGTCTGTTTTGAGCTTTTACATTTTCCTGTTTCTTCTGTCACAGAACTTAAAAAGAAAAAAGATAAGACTGATTTTGAGCAGACATGAATGGAATGATTGATGATGAGTTTATACTGCTGGCAGGGTTCACAGTGTGTAAATTCTGTCATAGCGGGGGAAGCCTGCTTCATAATTACACGGCTTTAGTGCACAGGTTAAATAAACCTGTGTGTGTTTGTGCATGTGTGTGTCTACGCAAGATCATTCTCCCGCGACTGCATGGTTGTTTATTTGGAGTGTAGCCGTAAAAAAAATAATAAAATAAAATACATCAATGGCGGTGTCGCATAGAGAACAGCGAGGGGTGTTAATGAAATGGTGAAATACTGTATGTGTGTGTATGTGTGTGCACTTTGGAACTTGCTTTTTGAGGTTTCCTGCACGATGTGTTGTCATAAGGCAGGTGATGCAAGAGATGCTGTCTGACTCCGACTTGTGCCATTTATCATGTGCTGTAATGAGATTTCAAGGCTGTAGTGTATTCTCTGCATGGGTTGCATTTATACGTGTGTGTGCGTGTGCACGCTTGTGTGAATACACTCACATGCCAGTGCGTGTTAACCTCGAATTTGTGTGTATGTACACAAAAGTGTTGATCTGGTGTTTAAGGGAGTTAGGGTTTAAGGACAGCATTGCATTTCACCAAGGGATGTACAATATTGGATTTTTTGCAGATATCCATTATTTTACAACTCATTTGGACAATAACCAAAACTGATACCAATATACATATATGCATATTTTTTTCCCACACCTAATTGCAGAGATCATCAAGTCCATTCTGCAGTGGAAGAAGGAAAGACTTTTCTGTTTTTAGTAGTGTTGCTCTCGTCTTAAATATGGCCTGAATGATGCTCTTCCTGAGACAATCATAACAATACCCACAACCAGGGCAAGTTTGACCAGTTTCACAAGTGACAAAGTGACAAACAATTGCCAATATTGGCTGATAACCTGCCAATAATATCCCGCATCCCTAATTTTACCTATGATGGCCTCGGTACAGGTGTGCATGAGATCGCACAATCCTATCACCTCATCACCATATGCCACTATCAGCAATGATCTGTGTCTTCAAGATTCAGCTTTAGTCACCGTGTAAAGTCATACTCCAGTGCTTCTCATGCCTTCATTTTCAAAACCAGATCAAATTTATTGTCCCCATTGTTCAAGAGTATTAACTGGAAGAGATGTGATTAAAAATGGATTGCATCTCTCTTTGCTCTCCCACTCGTTTTCATTCTCCAAATACGACCCTCCGTTCTTAGGAAAATGAGATTTGGGAGAGCAAACACGCATGCAGCACCTCTCGCTTCCTCTCCTCCACCGCTGAACTCACTCACCCTGTTTGTCATTTATCTATAATGACTTTGTGAATAGTGTCACAGAGTGTTCCCCTCTCTCTCGCCACGCAGCCAACCAGTCAGTCACTCAGCCTAACCCAATCAAGTGGCTTTTAATGAACTTCAAACAAGTGTTATCACCCAGTTCAACGTGCGCTATGCTTCACTCCCCCCCAGCTCCAACCATGCGGGGGCTCACCTTATCTTCTCTCCTTCTTTTCACCCTCTTTCCTTCTCTCTTTGACATGCTAAAGCTCCTCCTGTCGCATATGCTTAATGGTATTTCTTTGCCTGATTCAGTCACTCTGTGCTTTTGTTGTTCCTCTCTCTCATTTTGCCTTTTTCGCTCCCTCTTTCTATCCACCACTCTTCAGCGGCAACATGAAACAATTTAGGGAAAGTGCTTTTCTCTATTTGCTATCTTTACCTTCCTTTACTTTCCTCCTCACCTTCCACTTTTGCATGTCAGTCACCTATTTTTGCAGTTGCTTTTTTTTATCACTTGTTCTATCTGTCCTCCATTTTTCGTCTCTCCTTTCTCTTCTCTGTCCTCCTCCTCTTCATCTTTAAGGCAAGTAGAAGGTTCTCTATATTGAGGTAGCTAGGCGCACCTGAATTGATTGGTTGTTAATTTTAGACCTCCGATCACTGAGTGACTCATCTTCCTCCTTCTGTCTTCATGTCATTCATCATTACCTAATTACTGTGCCGACAGAAATCAACCATATTTTGATCCATTGGTGAAATCTTTTTTTATTCGTGAACAAAAGCGTGAGCAAAACAACTAAACTGAGAGTTATTATCATTTCTGTCAAATTTCTGTTTCATTGAGTCAGTAATGCTCCTATTCTGTGAATAATGATGGTGGAGTACCCACTGAGCTGGCCCTCACTCACAATAAAGATGAGCAGGTGCTAGGACTGAGCTAAACTCAACCGAACAGGAGCCATCACACAGTGACGGCACAGTGACAACGTCATTCATTCAAGCCGGTGCTGGTGAAGTACAGTACCTGTTGGGTTAAATGATGAGTGTGGATAACTGTGAGTTTGCAGAGCACTGTGTGTTAGTCATGTTTGGGGCGATTAACAGGTGTCTCCAGATAAAACTGACTAATTAAAAAGATTGATTTTCAGAGCTTTTAAATCAATGTGATGTCAAAAATATGCAGGTAAATAACAGTTCTTCACAGTATTATCTCTAACAGTGTAACAAGGAAGTACTTCGACTAATTGACTTTACTGCTTGTTTTTAAGTAGTCCAAATTTACCACACACATAGGTTGTACCTTATATTGGCAAAAATGTCCAAATGACATATGATCATAATTAGATTTTTGACAGTGAAACTCTTCCGAGCTTTTCTCAATGTGCATTACAGATATCAATAACTACAAGGCATCATTTATTTTACAGTTATTAGGACTATAAAGTTAGTTATTTGTGGAAGTAGTGTTCGCTGCAGTAGTAGAAGTAGTAGTAGTGGTAGTAGTGAGAGCAGTAGTAGTAGTATTAATAACTCTGTATGTACACTCGTCATCTCTGTAAATGAGGGAAACTTCAGTGACCAATGAGTTAAAATACAGGATAGTAGCAGTAGTGTCAGTAGTCGTAGTAGTAATGGTGGTAGTAGTGGTGGTGCTCCAGTAGTAGTTGTAGTTGTGCTAGCAATAGTGGTAATAGCAGTGTTAGCAATAAAAGTAGTGTTAGTGATAGTATTAGTGTTACCAGTAATAGGAATAGTAGGAGTACTAGTGGAAGTGTTAACAGTAGAAGTGGTATACTGTAGAAGCTGTAGTATATTGTAAATATATATACTGTATGTATATATGTTCATTTGTTCTCATTCTTGTTATCGGGCTACTTTCCAAAGTAGCAGAGTTGTGTACTTCTCTGTGAGCCTCGTAACAATTCTAATCACACTCAGGTGAAAATGACACCGCACAATCTCCTCGAGCAACATTAAGCTAATCGCAGTCATGCATTGAACCTGATGAGAAGACTTGTGGTTACACTTATCCTTCCCTCTTCTTCCTCTCTCTCTTCCAGGGATGTCCCCAGTTGCTGCCGGCAGAAAGGATCCTCGTGCCCGTCAACGTGGTGAAGCCGATCACTCTGCGGGCAAAGAACCTCCCTCAGCCTCAGTCTGGACAGAGGGGCTACGAATGTCTGCTGACCATCCAGGGAAACGAGCACAGAGTTCCCGCACTGCGCTTTAACAGCTCCTCCGTGCAGTGTCAAAACACCTCGGTAAGGGTGTGTGTGTGTGTGTGTGTGTGCGTTTTACCTGCCCATTTTTTTGTGATATCATCGTTAATGACCACCTATACACACTCACTCTCACACACCAACACTATCTCTATAAAAAAAGCCCCATTTCGAAAGAGTTTTCCTATAAAAGTGACCATAATATTTTTTTCAGTCCCTCCTTCACACACATACAGCAGCATACACATACTTATTCCAGCTGAAGGTTGTTTTCTGTTCCAGCAGACAGTGGGAAGATGAGACAAGAGCCTGACTTTGTCTCTCCTGCACAGCCATGCCTGCGATCATGCTCCATTCACTGCCTGAATAATGAATTGACAGCAATGAAAGACTAGCATGAAAAAGGCTTTATGCTGGTCTTGATGCTAATCATCTGTTGATACAATAACATCTCATCTTCCTGTCTGTCTTCATCACTCCGAGTGTGTGATTGTGTGTCTGTGTGTAGGGTTGTCTGTGGGATTTGTGTGTATAATCACAATACAATCCAAATATTGTACTTTGATTGAGCAGTGAAGGAGAGAAACTGTAATTTAGCAGAAAATTACGATTCTAGCACCAACTCTTCATGCTGCTAGTGTAACAGAACCAAATGAAAAATAATCTTGTCTCTGCGTGTGTGTGAGTTCAGCGTTTGTCAGTTCATGCATGCAAAGTGTCTGCAGTCACCTGTTGATGAGGAGTACTGTGATACCTGGGCCTTTTGGACGTAAGACATAATAAACAGTCTAAAGTAGCTTAACAGCTTCTCTCTTCCTCTCTCTCTCCCATATACTCTCTTCCCTGTCTCTCCCTTTTCCCACTCCGGTTGCCATGGTGATAGTATTTCTATGATGGGATGGAGATGAGCAGTCTTCCTGTGGAGCTCACTGTCATCTGGAACGGAGATTTCAGCATCGACAACCCCGCCCACAACAAAGGTGAGCATGCACGTAGACACGAGCATGTTTGCACACAAGCTCATGCGCTCACACACACACACACACACACACACACACAGACCTCTGAGTTCATGTCAGCTCTTTCCTCAGTTCTCACAGTATCATAAGAAACCACACAAACACACACACACATAAAAAGTGGACATAGTCTCTTGTAAACTCACTTCAAATACACACACGTAACGACACAAACACACACATTAAAGCCACTGCATCCCCATTGTTGCCCTTGGAGCCTGTCGCCATGGCAACAGGCGGGCGGTGTGCTGAGGTGCAGCATCCATCCCCTGATGTTTTCGTGCAGAGTGGTTAACTTTAACACATTCTCTCACACTTTTCCTCCTGTAGGTCTCTCTCTCCTCTCCGTGTGTCCGTATGTCTCTCCTGCTCTTCCCTGATGTCCGTCCGTCCCCACGCCACACGTCTTCATTACTGTTTTCTTTTCAGCTGTGTATTTAATTTTCTCAACACCTCTCTTGGACTTTGGCAGTCAATCCATCTCTGTCACCCCTGCCTCTTCTCTCCCCTTCATTTCTTCTTTTCATCTCAGCAGTTCAATTTGCTTTACTGGCATAAATTTCAGAGGAGCAGTAATGAAAAAACACAGAGACAGGAGCTGAACAAAATAATGCTGATTAATAGTCACAAACACCAAGCTGAAATTATGGATGTACATAATGTTAAATTGATATTCTAGGCTGGATTTATGGAGAGCAAATAGATGACAAATATAGAATATGATATATATACTGCTTTCCCTTTTTCCTGTTCTTCTCAGCATCTATTTGGGATATTTGGCATGACAGCTCTGTGCTGAATGTTTAAGCATTTAGCTGCAGAGCTTGATTCAGTTGGCCACTGGCGATCAACACTGAGTGATCCATGCTGGGGGTTGTTGTTCTCTGTCAGGAAAACAACTCATTTAAACCAAAGGCACTGGAATGAGGCATAAGAGACGTATTGTGAAATGTGGATGATATGCCGACATGACACTGTGCTGTAAGGCAAAGTTTGTACAAGGTTTGTGTGTGTTTTGTTTCTGTCTGCATGTGTGTCTGAGGCAAACACAGAGTACAAAACATATCCTTGAGCATAAGCGTAAAATCAAAGAAGCAATGCAAGTTAGAAAAAGAGGATGCTTGAACGAGAGCATCCTCTTCCACCTCCTACTACCTCTGTTTGCATGTGGAGGAAGCAGCTCCGAGGGCATCATTTGATGGACAGATCACACATGCATCTAATGGCAATTAAAAAGAAAATGGCTGGCCGGTTGCCATGGAGATAATATGTTAACTCTGCGGTGGGTGAGCAGAGGCGAGAGGCAGCGGTGTGGGAAACTCAAAGAGAGAGACAGGAAGGATATAGAGATGATGATAGATGGTGAGATAATGAGAAGAAGATATCAACAAAAGTCGCTCTCATGTTCAGTTTGTTGTTCGCTTGTTCAAAGAGCAGCTGACAGTCATCGAGAGATTTTGGTAAACAACCCAAACTTTAGCTTGCAGTGTGTTTTGAAGTGTTTTTCCATCATTTTAAAGGCTTTTGCACTAAATAAATTTGCATGCATTTGCTATGCTGTAATCATTAGTAAAAGTCTCTCACTTGATATCTCCTCCTTTTTCTCCCTGTTGTTACCTTCTTCCCTCCTTTACTCCTCTCCTCTCTGTTCCTCTATCCCTCCCGCACAGTCCATCTGTACAAGTGCGACGCCCAGCGTGGGAGCTGCGGTTTGTGTCTGAAGGCAGACCCGCTGTTCGGATGCGTTTGGTGTAAAGGAGAGAACCGCTGCACCCTCAAGCAACACTGCCCCCACCCCGAGAACCAGTGGCTGGAGCACAACGGCATCAACAGCAAGTGCACCCACCCACGGATCACACAGGTGGGACACAAACACTCACAGTAAATACTGTACACATACCATACCAACGCTGATGCAAGTGCCTTTTACTCAAAGACTGCACGTAAACATACACATAATTACAGTGCACTAATGGGAACATACTTATCACCTCACAGGCAGTGTTGCCAGTTGATCATTTCTACATAATGGCATCAGCTGTGAGTCACCACACTCAGAATCTCAGCATTTGTGAGGAATGATATGTTTTATAGTGCAGCTGAGAAGTTTGAACAATAATGATACGCTAGATTCACAGCAATCTTCTCTTTTTACTTTGTTTAATTTAAATGTACACATACAAACACTTAAAGGAGAGCGATTATGCTTTTCTGTCTTTTCTGACCTATAAATGTTGTTACAGTGTCGGATACTCGTGTTAAACGATGTCAAAGCG
>JAPZDX010000015.1:11170390-11182360 GCA_029783625.1 Naso annulatus | reverse complement strand
TCCTTCCCTGTGCACCTCCTCCTTTTTCCATGCTCCTTTCATCCCTTTGATAGAGGGGCTACATTTGTGGAAATGGAGAGGATTTGGAAGTGTGTATGATTACAGGATCCAGAGTGGGCACAGCCAGAGGGAGAGAGGAAGACAGCAAGGACACATGAAAGAAAAGATGAAACGTGACCTTGTTGACCCTTGGATCTGTGGACAGAGGAAGGGCGGGAGGGGCGGCAAAATGAAAGTGCGGGCGCAGCGAGAGGCAGGAAGTTAATCCCCCCCAGGTGTTGTGCCAGCATTGGCGGGGGTGCCAGGACAGCCCACTGGCACAGTCGACATCATGTCCCCCCTCATGCCTCAATGTGAGGCCCCTAAAAGAGACTGTGTGAATGATGAAAGGTGGGAGGGCTGCAGGTGGCAGCCGAAACGCAGGGCAAAACCCTCATACGCACACACACACACACGGACACAATGGAACCTAATCCTGAAATATTGATGCCTATGGTAGTTGCTCATTGAAACAGGAGGAGAGGGGTGTGTGTTTGACGTGTTCCGACAGATTACCCACACACCCCTGCTGCTGGTTAAGAAGGTTGTTGTCAAAGGAAATCCGATCCTCCACTCTCCTCTTTCTCCCCTCGTTGCCACCACTGTTGTTATTATGTATGCATATTAGCCATTCACACGGGATCAATCACACTATTGGCCCAGGTCAACATACACACACACACACACACACACACACACACAAACAGAGACACACACCATTTTGCCACACCAGTGGAGCATGGATGCCAGGCGGGGAAAGAAAGGGAGATGTATTCATTCACTTTCTATTGTGCACGGATCGAGTGTTAGTCCAGTGAATAGGCAGGGGAGCGCTTGATAATGAGGCCAGTGTTATTACAGAGCCGCTCCAGCCCCTAACGACATCAATCCACTGGGATCAAATAAAGGCTTTTAATTGCTTTGCCTAATATTAAAATCCCCGCCGCCGTCGACGAGATGCCCTTGGCGTGCCTGAGCATAAAAGCCGTCCAAAAAGATTGTCTGAAAGGCCATCATACAGCATGTGCACAGGCTCTCTCGATTCATGTCTTTGCAACTATATTTGTGTAACGAAGGCCTATTCATTAGCAGCAGTCATCATTTTTAGCAGAATATCTGATGATGGTGTTGAATATTTATTATGGTAATAAAGCATTGGGATCATATGTTCATTATGTCCTTTGTGTCGCCCTGTTTGCAGGACTGAGTCTGTGGCAGAGAAAATGCTGACCAACTGGTTTACTTTCCTTCTCTACAAGTTTCTAAAGGTAACTCCTCAATATTTGTTTCCAACTTTACTGAACATTTAAACAAAAATTACATCAGTATCTTAGTTTCAGCAACAACCAGGTTTATGAAACGCCTGTCACCTCACTGCTGGCCTCATTAGTTCTTAACTGATAGTTAAGTTTTGTTTTTTTACAGTCTACTTTTTTTGAATTGGATACAGTTATGGGAAGTAATTTTTGGTCGACCCCCACTGGGTCTCTATGTATTTATTGAAGATACAAAACTTCCCTAAAAATACTTAAAAGTCTACTTTGTGGTTTTATTTATTTTTTTAATCATATTTTAGAAGACCAGTGCATATTCATCAAGTTTTCCAAATCTAGTTTCCATTTATAGTCCCTGGCCAGATAACACAACAGGCTCCCTCCTTCTGTATTTGATTTCTTTTTTAGCTCTGGACAAAAACCCACTAACACCCACTAACATCTGGCTTTTGTCTTCAGTGGGAAAGAAAACAATTGGCATTCATTCCGATTAAAATGAAGCTCCAGCTCTGACTGGCAGTGATAGAAACATGACACCTGGGTGAACATGCTAATTTTTCCTCCTTTTCTGAACATCGTTCAGGCAATGTTGAAACTGAAAGAGAAACTGAAGTAAACATTGTCTCCAGCCCCAATACTTTTTCCTGTTCTGTCTACTGTCCCTGTTTTTCGGTGCAGCCTTGATGTTGAACAGAACAACCAGCAAAAAAAAACAAAAAACAGAAATGGAGACTCCTTTAAGCAGGATCACTCATGTTTTTGTTTACCTTTTTTTTTTTTTTTTTAAAGAAAACTCCATGCGCACTTTTTTTGTTGGTAAAAAGTTAGTTAATAATAATCATATTAATAATGCTAAGAAGAAGGAGAAGAAGAGCTACCTCTAAAATTTATTAGAGAATGAATTGTCCTTTTTCAGCTAACATGTAAGTTGACGTGTACCCTTCAGTCTATGAGGCACCAGTATTCACTGAAAGCTAAATTCAACCTCAACCTTTCCTCCAGGTAGGAGGAGAATAAAAACAATGATGAATAGCCAATATCTTCTGTTTAATAAAACAGCAGTGTTTTCAGAGGGATGACAGGGGTGGCTTTGGCATGGCGTTTTTCACTGTTTATCCATCAAATCTTTCCCAAAATGCGACTTCATTTCAACACAGAGCTTTTTTTGATATGTGGAACATTTTTTCTTTAATTTAGGAGAACAGAATTTGGGATATGATGTTTATCAGTCTGGCTCGGTAACTCTTCAGACAATGTAGTCTTGGAAACATTACAAAAACAAAGCCACTGCAACATTTACAGATATTTAGATAAATACACAGGCATTTTCTTAGACATTAATAAACTTGCCTGGCAGTGAGTGGGGCAAGGAAATGTCAAAAAAGTTTTCTTTTGCCCTTCAAACTTTTTCTCTGCTCCTCTCTCTCCAAATCTCTTTGCAGGAGTGTGCAGGCGAGCCGCTCTTCTCCCTCTTCTGTGCCATCAAGCAGCAGATGGAGAAAGGCCCCATTGACTCCATCACGGGAGAGGCTCGCTACTCACTCAGTGAGGACAAGCTCATCAGACAACAGATTGACTACAAGACGCTGGTAAGGGGTTCACCTGCCCAGGGGTCCAAGGGCAAAAAGGGGACACTTAATATGCTTTCAGGGACAAGAGGAGAGAGAAAAGGGTGGTTATGGGTTGTCGGTCATGAGATGAGCAATGGGACATAAAGTTGTCGTTGTCACGCTTGACATGCAGGGGGCACNNNNCCTGTTGAGACTGGAGCTGTCAAGCAAAAGAGCACGGCTTCGGGACGAGGAGGAAGGAAAAAGATTATGCGTGTGTGTGTGTGTGTGTGTGTCTGCGCAAGCAGAGAGACGCTGAAGCTCTCTCCTCCTGGAACCATCCATTAATCCCCCAAGTTTGTCTGTTGTTATCCTCTCTCCACTGACGTGTTTGTTTCAGGAGGGGAGACTCGGACACTGTTTGGACCGTCAATCTTTCTTTTCTAGTGTCACATCTTTTTGTAGTCTTTATTTTGGGTGTACAGATTATCATATGCCTGGAAAAACATCCTGGGAATTTACTTCAGATTGGACTTTTACATTAGAATCAGTAATACTTTGCTCTTTTACATAAAATGTAGAGAAACTATAACTTAAGATGCAACTATTTCAAGGGAACCTTGAAATAGTTTATGTAAATTGTAAGCGCATACACATAGAACATATCGCATTTACTCTCAACATAATGTGCAATTGTGTTAATCTTGTAGTTTGGATAATACGAACACCTGGAGGCAGCACTGAGAGAACTGATGAATATCCTAATAATATTATAATTAGCTGGTTTACTGCTCATCAATTCAGGTAGCACATTGCTGCCTCTCTTCAAGCTCGGAGGAAAGAGCACCATCCCTGGTGAATGATCTTTTTTTTCCCTGCAATTCTCTCAGACCCTTTGGCGAGCACAATATTATTGCAGTTCCACTGAATACCAATCCACAGTGCAATCACCATAATTAATGTAAAACACACAAACCTGCTCTCTGTCATGATTAAACCTGCATTAGATGTATCACAATTATCCTTTGCACTAATCAACCTGGAATGATCAAAACATTAAGGCCCAGTCCCATTTCTCATCTTCACCCCTTTGTCTACCCCGTGAACATTGTCTTTTGGGACAAAGTCACAAGGGATACTGGTTGAAATCTAACCCTACGAAATATTACACATCTCAAGATCACGATACGTCATTAGTCTCCGATTATTTTCACAGTAAGCAGGCGTGACATATTTTTTTCAGAGCTGTACTGCACGACTATATTCACCTCCAGATGATATTATGAGCACAGACAGGACATCGTTTTCCAAGTTTTCCAAAATATCTGGGACTTCCACAACTGCTAAAGTGCATCAATGATGATTATATCAGCCACAGTCGATGAGAGCAAACAGAAAGTCCCCCCCTCCTCTGAACGGGCTCATAGAAGCAGGCTGTGTGTGCTCCCCTCACTAGAGCAAATAATGCAGTTGAACACGACTTATGATCTAGAGGAGTATACAATGGTTGTCATAACTTTAAATTTTTATTAAGAAGAAAATACTTGATTTGTGAGTTTCTTTGGTCACGTCTGTCACTCCAGCATTAATATTGTCGCAAGGTGATTTGCAAGGTGAATCTCATGCCCCTCCGTTTAAAGTGTAAGTAGCGTGAGGCAGCTTGATGTACAAGTACACCCCCTGGACATGACACTGGTATGTTGCTGGGTCTTACCCTCAATCTGACCCTTGATGCTGAGTGTCAAGCAGGGGGGCGTCAGTTACCATTTTTATTGGCTAGTCTTTGGTGTGGTCTTTGGACCTCCCAGGGTAGACACTCTAACCAAAAGGCCTCTGAGCTATTCAGTTTGAAGGGTTCCCCTGAAAAATCTTTATTTGACACTTCAGCCCTAACACTCCTCTGTCTTAACAAGAATTGCGACGCCCCTATGCCTAAATGTGAATGCACAAAATGGAGGGGTAAGACTACGTGGTAGAGGCAAGGTGTGAAACAGGATTGGACCTAAGTTCTGCAGTTGCAAGTACTGTAAGAATTTTTATCTACAGATAACAAGTAAGCTGCAATCCCCCCTCACGGTGAGAGTGTTGTGTGTGTTTCTGCTACAGGTAGTGAACTGCATCCATCCAGAGAATGAGAAGAGCCCAGAGATTCAGGTGAAGGTGCTCAACTGTGATACCATCAGCCAAGTGAAGGAGAAGATTCTGGATGCTATCTACAAGAACGTCCCTCACTCCCATCGCCTAAAAGCCTCCGACATGGACCTGGGTAAAAATCTTTACACTGAATATTGTGAAAAGCAGGCAAACAGTCATCTGTGGTGTATTAAATTCATGTTATTGAGAGGTCTTGCTCCCACTCATCCCTACAGTTATCTTAGGGCTTCTCAAAACATTTCTATCTATCCATGCCGTGTTTCCCATCAGTGTGCCTGGAGAAGCACGCTGAACTTAGACACCCATTGATTTTTACAAAGGCTTTCCCACCCCTTCCAGCCCCTCTTAAAAAAGTACAAGCCTCCTTAGATATAAAGAAGAAGCTTTCTTTACAACCTCAGGAGACTTGACTTCCTGGCTGTCTCTCAGTCAGATGTCTGAGGTTGCTCTCTCGCTCCCCAAACTTCCCATTGATCGACTCCTTTGTCGAGTAGCATCTGAGTCACATGATTGATCAGCTAATCAATGGAGATGCTCAGTGATCTCTTTTCTACATTTTCCTAGCATTCTTCTCTTTTTTTTCTTCCTTGTCCCTGAGGTGTGTAACTGTATTTCTTGGGTATCTCAGTTGCAACTAACTTGTGTCCAATATATTTGCAGATTACTCTAAGGCCCTCTGAAAGGAGATGCTGCATTAACTGTAGCTTCTCTGCAAGTCATCTAGTGATCATGTGCACAGACATGCATGCTTGTGAGCATTAAAGCATTATTCATGATTGTTTGTCTGCCGATACCTGTGGGCTCTCTCTGCACCGTGCGCCATTCTTTTTATGGTTTAATATTGCCAGATGGATTTTCTGAGCCCCTGTTGTGTGTTCGTAATAGCATATTTATAACCAACCCCGGATCTAAGATGGGCTGAGTGCATACCGTGGGGAATCTGCCTGTGTGATAGCTAAGTGAAGAGATTGGTTTAGCCTTTTGTCGACATTCCTGGATGAAATTGTTTTATGCCCCCCTTTGGGCAGGATGTGTTGTTCTATTATTGTTTTATCACGAGAGGGAATAGGGAAATTGTGAGAGGTAGCTGGCCACTTGTTTTGTGTGTCTGTGATTATGAGCATGAGAGACAACATGAGGAAATGCAAGCTCACAAGAGAACAACGTAATTAAATATTTCTGCGGTGCTATATTTACAGAATGTATCTGACATGCTGCACAGATATAAGAAACATCTCTTGTGTCCATAAACAGATGGATAGATAAGAAGTCTTTTCACTCTGTTGTTTTTATTAATTTGCAAGCAAAGATGTGCTAGTAGTTTATTAAAGCTGAGGTAGGAAGTTTACTTTTGGTGTCATTAGACAAAAAATCCCTAATAACCTTTCAGCATATTGTAATGGTGATGTAGAAGAACACTGGACTTCTGCACCTCTCTCTGCTGCATGTTTGCTCTGTGCTCCGCCGTCCGTCGACACCCATCGGATGCGTTTCAGAGTGCAGCACAGCTGGACAGCTTGAGTTGCAAGACTATGAGATTTTGTGGTAATTAAAGAAGCACGTGCAACTGTGGCCTCTGAAAACCTAAGATCTGTTGACTCCAGGCCTGGCTCTGCACAAACTGATGTGTTGTTTATCAAGTTAAGTGAAATGTGATCCGGCTTCAATGCAGAGTGTTTCATTCTAATGTTTTCTGTTGTATTTGTGTCTGACTTCTTGTCCCACTCTATCTGCTTTGTATTGAATTCCTGTGATGTGCTCCGTCATCTGGCAAAAATAGAAGCCTTGTGTATTTGCTGCAGAGGGCTCCAGATCACCGGAGCTGCAACAGAGTAGAAACGCAACTCGGCTGAAGCCAGTGGAAGCTCACACATCGACTACAGCTGAAACTTATCAGGGGTTAGCGACGAGTGACATTACCATGAGCTGATTGGTTGTTAAGACGAGTGACTTGCTTTGCGTTCTAAAACTCACCTCTGGCGACTTGACAAGCTAAACTGCAGGCGACATCGTCAGCCGGCTTGAGTCGAGCTGAGACGGACTGCTGCAACTTTCCCTGTGACCCTTTTGTCTCGTTGTGAATCTTCACTACAAACTGGCCTTAAAAGAGAGAGCGACGACAAACAAATGAAACATGAGCCACGTGAACGGGCCGGAGCTACGGAGCAACAGGAAGGGGAGGGGGCAACGGTGTTGCTTTCGGAGTCTTGTGCTAAAGCTAGCCTGATTTCCAGACGTGGCCTTCCTCAACTTTAATTTTAATAATAATAACAGAGTGCAAACAGGTCTTCTGTTTGATTGTTTGGATGCTCTGAAGCGTTTGAACATGCTCTGTGTGTACAGGTAAAATCAATGGTTCTCATGATCTCTGACACACACACACACACATACACAGAGACTGATTGCAGTGGCTGATAAGGATAATTGGATTGTGGCGGCCCTGTCCTGAGACAGATTGGCCACGAGTGTTGTTATCCTAGATATTGTTTTTACTTCCCCTCTGCTGCAGCCCACAGTCCCCCACTGGCTTTCAGAGAAGATGAGGGAGAACAAAGAAGCTTGGCTTGTGTTTGAGTGTGTGTTCCTTTGTGTCCCATGTTGCTGGTAGCAAATGTGTGTCACACATCTCAGTGGAGAACAGCAGTCACCTTCAGCCTTTCTCTTCACCCTCAGCTTCCAAATACTCCCCAAAGCTCTTATCTCTTCGGCTGTATGTCAGTGTAAAAGGCAAGTACACACACACTCTCCTCCTGCTGAACGGCCATTGGATTTGGGAATCAGAGTAATCTCAGTTTGCTTTGGTTTCACAACAAGTTTATTCTTTTATTTATTCCTTTCTGCCTTCCCTTTTTTCTCATTCCTTCGTTTGTTTACCAAGCCTCGACTGGAGACGGGCGCTCATTTGCATCTTTATAGAAAGATGTACTGTATAGACAAAAACAACAGGAGAATCTTTATTTCTTGCAGATTTTTCAGATGCTAACACAATCCTGGTCGATCCTCCAAAGACGGGCTTCATCATGCACCGTAGTGATTGCTGCTTTGTTTTCTTGTTTGTGATCAGAATAGGAGATGACAGTGGCCGATGCAAGTGGGGAAGCACAGCAAGGAGGCGCAGACAGACAAATGTATTCCGAAAGCCCATGATGTCTGCGAAAAGAAAAGAGGAATCATCTGCTTGTTTGTTTTTGAGATGACTTTCCCCCTTTTTGCTTATGATAATGTTGCTGGGGCATTGTGAGATGTTTCTATCAAAGAAAGCTTTTGTTTCGTTTGTGCTGAGGTCGCACAAATGTAGGAAGTCTGGTGTGTGTGTGTAGCGTACATATAATTTGGTTGTAAGGGCAAAGAGATGCTGTCATGTTGTTTTAATGAAAGACACTGGAAGTTAGTGGTTGAGAAGTATGGAAACAAGGTTGTCGGCAGTATGTCACAAATTTTTGTGGCTGAATGTGAATTTCAGGAACCAACATATAACTGAAAAAGGCAAGAAAAAAAAATCCACATACCTTTACCTGCCAAACAAAAAAAAAGTTGGTTAATTTTTCCTGAATACTTTTCCGTAGTACAATGTCTCACAGTAGGCGAATGGTTTATTCAGTGCTGCCTTTTGGTGCAGATGATTTTAAATATAATGCATGCATTTCAAGTCATTTAAGGGTGCGAGGCATGAGCTGCACTCGAAGTACTTCAAGTTACTAAGCTTTAAAACCATTGCATTACATTTTCAGGTCTCTATTTTCTCCATGTGCTGTCTGTATGAATATGAGTCGGGTCCGCTTCTGCCAAAGCTGTAAGAGCAGCCAGGCAGTGGGCTTAGAGCTGCGGATGGGGGCCTGACAAGGAGAGAGCAGGGACCAACAGGGCCGTCAGAGAGCAGAGCGTAAGGGTCGGTGCTGCAGATGAAAAAGGAAGTGCACAAGCCCTGGGAATGCAGCTGTAATCACACCCATCGATCGCACCAGCGAAAAGAGATAGAAAGCTAAGAGATAGAGCCTCATTCGAAAAAAAGAGTTGAGTGGGCGATTATTCAACTCGCCTCATGCTACTGTCTCTCACATGTGCCACTTCTCTTTGGGTTCTACATCTCTTTGCCTCTCTCTTCTACTTCTGGTGTGAAGATTTTGTGTTTTTTTTCTCCTCTTTTTGATTCTCTAGTTTTTCATGACAGTGTGAAATAATTGCTCTGAAGAAGGCAAAGAAAAATGCCCAGTTGATCGAAATGAAGATCAAACTAGATTTCTGGCAGAACAGCCATCAGAACTTTTCAACCTGTTCTAACACCAACCTTAATAATAAAATTTCCTCCATGATTTAGCCTAACCATATTATCAGTCTCACAAGAAATCCACATCAACATCAGGGCAACCACCAAAATCCAGTATTTCTTGTACTTAAGTCATATTAGGAGGTAAAAATCATGGTAACATGAAGATCTCTTTGCAGATTTGCAGAAAGGAATCGAAAACAAACAAACAGAGTTGTGTTGTGTGAATCTTGTTGTAAATACTCTGATCTTTTCGTTCTTGTTTCTTCTTTCTTTGTGATTGCAGAGTGGCGTCAGGGTCGAGGACAGCGCATGATCCTGCAGGACGAGGACGTCACCACAAAGATCGAAGGGGACTGGAAGAGACTGAACATGTTGGCGCATTATCAGGTATGACTATGACTAAACATTTTATACTGTAGACAACTGTAACCTGCACTGAACATCATATTACCCAATATGAAAAAATAACACATTTTATCTGTGAAAAAGACTTAAGTCAGTGTTTGTTTCCTCAAGTTGTGTGTTTGTCTAAGGTGAAAGTAAAGTTGTAGAGGTTTTAAGTTTTGTAAAGGGTTAGATCTCGAAGAAATTAGTAAAAAAAAAAAAAGTTTGTTGTCTACAGAGACTCAGCCCTCTGGAGCTTGAAGTAGATTACATCCTTGTTAAGTTGTAAGTAGCTTCTGTATTTAAAGTAAGGTACTGTTCATCCCATTTCCACAGCAAAAGTTCACAAACACAATGCTGAAACGCATCCGTCACATGATGAGAAAATCGTATATCCTGCTGTCTCTAACATCCTCTCAACTTACCTTCACATTTTACTCTTTGGCAGCACGACCTGGAGATTTTAACGAGGAACCAAAACTATCTAATAAACAATTTAGTCAATGCACTTTTTTATTATTTATCTATGCAAGCTCTCAGCTGACAGGAACACACCCCGACACGCACCATCAGCACAAGCTATCTGTCAGGTGAAGGGAAGTGACCAACCACTGTAACACTTGAAAGTAATCCTTTATGTTCGGAGAGGAGAAGTGAACAAATCTGATGGGCTGGCTGAGGGACATCTTCTCTTTGAAAAGACGTGCAAACTGTACAGAATATACATGTTAGTAACATGAGACTGGATGAAAATACACGCCTGCTTTGTCTATATTCTGTTCTTAATGTGAGCAGCTAAGCAAGAAGTCACTTTTTCTTCCAATTGCAGTTTGCTTGGTGCTTTAATTAAATGTCAGTGTTAGCAAGTGTCAACAAGCTCTGAGTACGTGGTGGGAAGGGATGGATTAGAAGGCAGATTCAAATGGGAGGTAAGATAATGAAGACATAAGTTATTTAATTTTTCAGGCCAGAGAATAAGAACAGACCACAAAATGTAAAAAAGGAAACACTCAAGAAGACGAGGCAGAGGGCGAGAAATGGAGGGAAACACATTCGGTCTTCAGTCAAGGGCATCTGCAATCCTTAATTTAGCATTTCGACTCATAACTTAATCACTGAGAAGGTTCAGCTTGATTTAAAAAAATTTAAATGTATGAATCTTTTTTGTTGAAGATCTTGTCGTTTCACTAATCAAAACCACTGATGCGCTCTCTTGACTGATGGGATGTCCACCAGACATCTTGTCTAAATACTGATTTTGTTTTTAGAAGCTAATATGACCGACCAGACACACTTAATAGAATCACGCGCTTTTCTTTATTCAGCTAATCTGATTTATCTGCCACTAGTCAAACTCATGCACTCATTCCGTCTGCAGTTACAGTGTGACAGTTTAAATCACAAACTCAGTGGAAAAGTTTGATTTCTTGCTCAGGAAAACATCACATCAATTTTGGCATTTGCGATATCAGATCTTTGCGTCCACGTAATGAGAGACATTTCTCTCCTGCTCCTCTCTTTTCAGGAAACCGTGCTCTGCTTTTTGCCTTTATCCTCTCCGGCAAATGTTGTTTCCCCAAATGCCACTCCTCCTTTTCATTATGGGCCATTGTGCTTTGCTCATTTTATATCCATTCGACATGTAAGAGCAGTGATTAGGGAGCATGCTTAAGGGTGTTGGAGAGTCGGGGGGCTCCCCACAAAGGAACAACAAGACATGCCCTGTGGGCCTCCTTCTTATAATAATAAAAACATATTATGCATAAGGACCAGATTGAGTGACTGGGTGAAAAATGATACAATCTTAATAAGACCCAATCTCCCACACACACACAAACATACATATACACATACATGCATATGTGCACAAAAGGCCCCTGGTCCTTATTCCCGCTCCAATCCACCCACACCCTGATAGAGATCACTTCAATTAACCCTGCCTTACCCTGCAGCACGGGTAGCCAGATTATGCAGAGTGGGGATATATTGTGCGTGTGTGTGTGTGTGTGCACGTGTGTGTGCGCATGTGTGTGGGCATGGCTGGAACAGAGCACTCTCCAGTGGCGTTAATTGAATCCTGTTTGGCTGACTGGGGAAGGAGGAGCACAAGATTGACTCATTCACTGGCACACACTTATTTACACATAGACAAACATACACCTAATTTACCCAAACCCACCCCTACGTGCCTGCTGAGATGCAAGGATTTAAGGGAATTTGCATGCCAAGGGGAATCGTGCTGGATTTCATCATTCAAATATGTTATTCCTACGCCTTAGGACAATTTGCCGTGTATTAG
>JAPZDX010000015.1:11144434-11154877 GCA_029783625.1 Naso annulatus | reverse complement strand
GTGACTGTAGCACTGTGATCTATGGCCCATGAAACACAATCCAAATTACAACATGGTGGGAATGGATGGCAGCGCCCACGGCTTGAGATCTACAGTGCAGAGGAGTCGGTGTGTTGCTATGGTGCAGAAGTGAGTGTGTGTATGAGGAGGAAAAAAGGAAGAGGAAGAGATTTTTTGGAGAGTAGCAGGCAGTAGAAGCCGGTAATTTGTTAAAATGAAAGTTTTATTAAATTTATTTGTCAGCAGGAGAGGCAAAGAGGTCCTGAATAAAAGATGGAGGCGGCCTGAGTATTTATGTGTCGTCGGCTTCGTCACATGGCAAAGCCTCAGGAAGAGAATATATGTGTGCCGCTTGAATGGGCGAAACCAAATGAGGAGCTTCAGGCTCGGGGCTGCACTCATTAGTCCTGTTTGAGTCTGCAGTGTGAGGAAATGAGAACCACTGCTGATTCACACATGGATATGTTTGAGATGTCTGCACAGAGGCTGCTCTGCAGGGGGCAGCAAAAGCAGAAATTTCAGCCTGTATTTAGTTTTTGTTTTTAAGCTTTAATGCACATGCATCAGGCCTGTGTTGCAAGTTAGTGTAGTAATATTGTGAAGTGAACATCCCACAGTGCAACAGTGTTATTGAGCTGGAAAAGTCTTGGTAATGTAGCAATGATTGAGTGAAGGTAGATCTAGTGCTGCTTCACTCTGCTGTCCAGCCGAGTCCAAGTAAGGGTCATGCCAGGGAGAGGACAGAGGTGGAAAGTAACGAATTACATTTACTTGCATTACTGTAATTAAGTGGGTTTTTTGTGTACTTGTACTTTTTTAAGTAGTTTTTAAAATCTGTAATTTTACTTTGACTTAAGTATGTTTTGTTTAAAGTATTGTACTTCACTAGATTTTAAACCACATCTGTTACTGAGTTTTAAACAATATAGGCCTAAATAAAAAATGAAAGGAAAAAAATTACAGCCTGGAAACAACTGCAGTGAGTGGTGGGCAGGAAAACAAACTGGCACTAAATCACATTAGTAGCCAAGAACAACTATCCGATCGCAAACAGGCCAGTTGAAATTTGGAAAAAAAGCCGCTCTGCAGCAGCCACAGGTTTGGAGAGATGAGGTGAACAGAGCTGCACAGCACAGGAGCCAGTCAGATTATTAGTTAGATTCATTCATTCACTTAATCATTTACCAGAGAAAGAAGAAAAATTCATTAAACATCAACGGCTTAAAAGTACCCAGTAACTAGTACTGTGAGTAATTTGTGAAAACAGTAATTTATACTTTAACTTTAGTACTTTTTTTGAACACTTTTACTTGTAATTTAGTAACATTTCAGCAATGTAACAGTACTTGTAACTGCGTAAAAATTCTCAGTACTCTTTCCACCTCTGGGAGAGGATGTAAAGGGCAGAATGCAGCATTTATTAAAGAGGACTGCAAAGGGAGAGCAAAGAAAGTGAACTCTGCAGAGGTGCAGAGTCGTCTTCTTTTCTCTCCTTTATGCTCCGGCATGTTTGGAAGATAGGACGTCCGTACTTGGTGAGCCGGCTAATGGAAATCTGCTGCTTGTTTGCTGCATCTCTGCAGACAGAACACATGTAGACACAAGTTTTACGACTCTGCAGTCAATATGCGAAGAAAATGTGCAAAGAAATGACATATTTCCACATTTGGACTAGTATGCATTTTCAGCAGTTTGTTTTTTCTTATATTCGGGGCGTGATTCACTGCAGTGGCAGAGCTGTGATGTCCCACCGAGCTTTTTACTCGCTACACTATGTTGATGTCATTAATTTGGGGCTGTGAAGTGAAGTGGGCTGCTGAAATATTGACACTTGCCTCGAATTTGATGTGGGAGTTGATGGTCTCCAGACAATGACAAATCCATCACAGCTGTCATAACGTTACGTGTTTACAACAGTGTTTGCATATGGATCAGTACATTTGCAAAACTAACATTTTTTGCCCCTTTTTGTCTAAAAAAAACAGCTTGTGGTGCAGCTTTTATTGCAACTGTGCAACTAATGTCTGCTTTTGAAAGATATTTGCTGTTTTGCAGTCGCTTTAATAAATGTATATATATGTTAGGTAGAAACAGTAGTATATGATGGGATTCTGTTCCTGTTCCTGAGTCCTGTTCCCGTGGATCCTTTGACAAAGTGATCAGTTTTTCAACAACTTGTCTATTCAGGGAACATTTGCATGTTTAAGTCACAAGACATGAAATTTAAAGTGAAGGAAGTCTGTCGTGTTCAGGTGTAGACAGCTGAACTGCATTTCACTCATGCTTTACTCGCAGAATTAAAGTATGTCTTTTGTGTTTTTGCATAAAGGACAGGTGAAACACGGGACTGTGAGCTTTTAGCAGATATGCTTGGGGAAAAAAGCTCAAAGTGGTAAATCATTTAGCTTATGTATAAACACTATAAAGTGTAGTTCAACAACTTTTACAGGTTTTTTTGCACATTAAGCCTTATAATTAGGACACAGTTGCTATCATATACATTGTCCTACGGCATTATTATGACAAAAGGTGCAGTCACAAGAGCAGGAGCTCCTTGCTGACTTCACTGCTAGCTGAAAACGACGGGGGTTTAGGGGCATTTCAAGGGCTTTAACAATCCGTCGATAAGTGTTGTTTTAAAAAACGAGACATTCGCTGAATGTTTAGTGGTGTCCTCTCATGTTACGACACTAAAACATGAAGTTATACAGTGGCTAATAAGCCGGAAACGGCTGTTTGTTTTTTGCGTGAGGAAGCTGAAACAATCATTTCCGGGTTAAAAGCTGTTGTTCAACTTCGTGTTTTAGTGTCGGTGCTTGAGAGGACATCACTAGCGTTCAGCGTTTGCCTCGTCTTGTAAAACGACCCTTTTCAGCGAATTGTCAAAGCTGTCGCAATGTTCCTAAAACTTTGTTGTCTTAGGAAGTTTTCAGCTAGCAGTGATGTCATCAAGGAGCTCCAGCTCTTATGACTGCACCGTTAATAAAAACAAACTTCTCCTTTAAGGCAATATAAATGTATTAATGGAAGTAGCCTCAGTTGTTTCCTTTCAGTCACTTCAATAAAAAACAAAAAAACAACAACAAAAAACATAGGATTTAAGTTTAGTGATAAAACTCAAGTACACCTGCTGTCTACTCTAACAATCCCCTGCTAGAAGCTCCCCACAACTGCCCTGCAGCACTGAACAGGTGTTGGTGTGCGTGTGTGGTTGTTTGTGTGACCTCTGTGTGAAATCTATGAGCAACACCCACCTGCCTTTTCCTTTGCTCCGTTTGCTCTGAAGACTCACTTCCTGGCAAATGCATCGCACTCACACATGGCCAGAGTTACCCAGCCAAACACCAGGCTCGTCTTTGAGCGGCTGCAGCTACAGGAATTTAATATGTAAATAACCAACTTTAATTAACATAGTTGATAGGGGCAACACAGCTGCTGCTGACAGTGACTGATTACCCTTAACTCAAAGCAGTTTGTGTGTTCTGTTGTGCTGTTCAAGGTTAAAATTTAAAGTCTGTCAGTATCGACTATGACTCCGTTTCAGTAATGTTACTATGCAACACACTTGTTGCCCCTGTGCTACCTGCATTAGTATCACATCTTCAAAGAAGTGGAGTGATCAGCTTCAAGGACAACAGCAGCACTGTCTGCATTATATCAGCACTGGTTATATTCTGATTCCCAAACCATTCAGCAGGTTTCTAACAGTGATCTCAGCAGCAAACATGGTGCTAATGTGTGTTTATGCTCTGTTTGTTTGTTTTTTTTCCTGTTACTAGGTACTACTCAGACATTAGTAAGATGCCAGCGATCAGCGACCAGGACATGAATGCCTACTTGGCAGAACAGTCACGGATGCACATGAACGAGTTCAACAGCATGAGCTCTCTCAGTGAGATTTACTCCTATGTGGGCAAATACACAGAGGAGGTATGTAAAACTGAGACATGCACTTACTACACATCACACGTCTATCATCAGGGGTTTTTTTGTTTGTTTGTTTTTTCAGATTTTGTACAATTTAGACCGGCAGATTTAAGTCTTTTTTTGTAGTTGAAGGAATACTACATTGTTTTTCATGTTTTAAGTAAACAAGACATCAAAAATGCAATCACAAACTGAAGTAGGCTGCCACTAAGAGCATACCAGGGGTCAGTTCTGAGTTCTGCTGCTTCTCTCTTTACATAGGAAACATATCTAAGAAGCTGGGTATCAGAGACAAATACTCAAAATCCTCAATGTAGCTTCTAAGAAGGCTGGCTTCTCAAAGAACCTCCCATTCAAACAATGGATAGACATGTAGATACATATTTGCTTGACCTTAAAAAACAAAAAAAAACTGAAGTGGGCCCAAAACTAGCAAAACACACAGTAAAGGTAAATTTCAAAAAGGCTTGAAAGGCAGCTCTCTAAGTTTGCTGCCAGCAGCTGTAGTCAGAATTGACAGCAGTTACAGTGGATTCCAGTGTCTATCTGGACAGAACACATAAAAAGGTTTTGCATTTTCCAAAAAAAAAAACCTATTCCCTCGCCTATAACTTGATTGATGCTGTATTTTTTTCCCCTGTAGAGTATGTTTACCTCTTTTGTGGATAAGCTAAAATAAGGTGATACTTCTGCAGCAGGGATATGAGACTATGTTGACATTTTTCTGCTGTGATTTGGAGTTGCCGTTGGAATTCACTCTAACAGTTTTGTATCCAAGATGACTAAAGCTGCTGTCCTTCACAAAGAGGGAAGCTGCAATCTTTTTATAGCCGCCTTTCGAACTTAGTTGCACTTTTGATGTTCAAAAGATAGCTTGGAGTGCCCCTAAACTCTTTTAGAGTTTCTACACTAATTATTGAATAAGTAAAGGGTAAACATTTTGTGGCATCTTTTTTAATGAAAAACACGATTTAAAAGTAATGATTGCAGTTTTTTTTGTCAAGTATTTATTAATGTGTTTGTGTGTGTGTGTTTGCCTCACTGTCCTCCTGGCAGATTGTGTGTGCATTGGAGCAGGACGATGCAGCCAGAAAACAGAGGCTGGCCTTCAAGCTGGAGCAGGTGGTGGCCTTCATGAGTCTGGAGAGCTGAGGACCGCACTTCCCAGGGCGCACTGGGAAGAGACCCCATCAGAAACCGAGCCGTGCCTGAGCGAAGACCTGTCCCCATCTTTTTCATCATGTGACTTCTTCCTCCGCCTTTCAAAGTCGACTTCTTCCTCGACCTTTTTTCTGCTTCCTCTTCCCCGAGAGATATTTTGTTTTCCTCATCCACTCTGCTGCATAGACTAGTTTACCTGAATATATCTGAAGGGTTGTTCGGGGCTGAGGCTGACGTCTCCCACAGTGCAATGCGGGAGATCGCTCAGCTTCACCACAGGGAGAGCCTCAAGGGGGGATTGCTTGAAAGCTGGCCATATTGGCAAACTTCAGTCCCCCTGCTGGAAGAAAAGAGGGGAAAAACATTTTTGTGTTGCCTTCAAGAATTTACACTGATAATTCTTTAAAAACCACGGTGTTGGGTGTCCATTTTGTTGAGAACTTTTTAAAAATAGGATAGTTAAAGTTACACCATCTCTAGAGTCCAGTTTATTGTAGTTGTATATTCAATATACGGAATCAAGAGGAAACATCAACAACGATGACTGCAAGCCAAATGAACACCTCTGAAGAAAATTAATGCAAGGATGGTTTGCCAAGTTTACACTGTACCTACAAGCGAAGCATACATATCTGCGAAATTTGGGGGCGAGTCCGCGCAAACCTAGAATGTTCTTGTGTTCTTTCAATGTAGCTGGAGTTGTATTTAAGAAAAAGACTGATAGGGGTAGGGAAGGATTAGTGCTTCTCTGAACCGCTCCTTTATTGAAACGTGACTGACATGAAAACTTTACAAACCAGGGCATCCCCAGTCTATACCCCTCTGCAACATTCGCACATTTTTCCCTGCCCAGCGTACATTTACTTCAAAGAAAATGCTAATGATTTCTGCTTCCATATGGCTTATGCGGCTACTGCAAAATTAACCTATTAGACAAAACTCTGGGGGCCCCCGACCCAAGCTGGATCCTCTCTAAGAAGCACACAAACAACTCTTGAAGACAGTGTTTTGACTGCTAATCCCAACACCAGGAGCAGTCTTTGTCTGGCTCTTGCCACTTCCAATCTTGTGCCGCCACTGCGACGGTCTATCAAAGCACACACACACACACAAACGCACAGATACACACACACAATCAGCAGCTGCCCAAGATCCTGACTGCCCAGATATCTACGCAGACCCTGGAGGGGGTAAAGGGAAGAGCTGACTGAAATGCACTGGGTAAGAAACTGCTTGATCATTGAAAAGATGAAAAATGAGTCGATGTGGTGCGGCCACATGATGGCTGACTGCTCCCTAAAGGGGCTCTGTTGTGAGAGTAGCACTTCTTTCCCAGGATGTTCTTGTTTAAAGACTTTTGTGCGGAGAAATCAAACAAGATGGACTTAGTCGGTCAGCCAAAAACCAAAGGAGCTTGAAATTTTCAAAACGGTCAAAAATGTATTTGTAAAGTGCCACTGAGGAACTGACAAAAAAGGACTATGTAAAAGACAACCACTTCTGGGACAAAAAAAAAAAAAATTGTGACTGGAACTTTAAGAAACCTGTGTGATTTTTCTGACCTCAGTGTGTCGAGGTGAGAGGCTCTGTGGGCGAGGTGATCCGATCCTCCTTTCTCTTTCCATCGTCCCGGGTCTCTCCAGCTCTCGGCACACCGTTCGCCCTCGTGTCCGGCTCCCGACTTACCAGTTCTCTTTTCTGTTTTTGCACAAGCGTTGGAGACGGTAGCTAGTTGCATATGGCAAAACCCCAACTCTTGAGCGTGTAACTGTTGAGACGCTCTTGTCTGTATTAGTGTAGTTGTCCTCAGTGGCGGCAGGGGGCGGCCTTCTCCAAGCCTCAAAAAAAAAAACAAAAAAAAAAAAACAAAGAAGAAAAAAAAAAGAAAAAAAGCAGAAAGCAGAGCAGAAACAGAACAAGAAGTGAGCATCAGGGCAGGATAAACAGAAAACGATAGACTTTAAAAATAGGATTTGTTGGATAGAGCGATTGAAAGATACGATGGAGGCGCCCTCCGTACCTTTTGACCTCTGCCCTTTCTTTTGCCTTGACAACGTGCCCCATGTGGTGATGTGAATGTGTGAAGACCGCCCTAGGTCCACCTTGGGTCCTTTATTGGCTTTTTAAGCGCATGTAAAACGTAAACAATTTAAGAAACTTATTTAAAAAAAGTGAAAAATAAGAAAATTAAGCCTTGCAATGATGATGTGGATGTGTTCTTTTATCTTTCTTTTGCTTGGAAGAATTGAGACGGAAGAAGTGGGTTGTTCATGTAATAAAAACTATAACTTTTGTTTAAGGTGGAACCTTTATCCAGTTCAGCCCCTCCTGCAGAACCTCATGCCCATGGTTTTTGTAAAGTGTTAGATGATAAATAAAACAGATATTATATACCCTTGCATGTTAAACTTATTTGGATGGTATGAAATGGAACTGCCTTGCTCAAGATATTTACTTCTAATACTACTAGGGACTTAAAAGTCATTCACAAGCAAACTGTTCATTTCAAGATTATGGATCTCACATGAACCTTGTTTTGAATTTTGTTGTCCTTCCATCGCAGGCCATCAGTGTTTCTGTGACAGCTGTGTCCCTCTGTGGTTTAT
Source organism: Naso annulatus (assembly GCA_029783625.1). Classification (NCBI taxonomy): domain Eukaryota; kingdom Metazoa; phylum Chordata; class Actinopteri; order Acanthuriformes; family Acanthuridae; genus Naso; species Naso annulatus. The sequence continues at coordinate 11,147,183 of JAPZDX010000015.1, read as the reverse complement.
GTTTTGGTACACAGAAGATGCAAGTTGAGTCTTGCTCTGTTTTTGCTGCTATTACATCTTGTTTTGTGCGATGTTATAATTATTTCATCATAATTACTTTCTTTTTTCCACATTAGTTGAACCCAGAACTACTGCAGTCAACTTAAAGGACCATACCAGTGGCACTACATGTCATTGTCCTTTGTCAGCAATGGCCGTAAGGTTAAATAAACCCCACACATTTTCCCCAAATAGCTTAATCTATGAGATATCGTGTCTGTTTATGTTCAATAAACGTTAGGGCTGGGTAATGGCAAGGATTTCCCGGTACAATACACGTCAGGATACACAATATGATTATATCATAATCACTGCAGTACAATGACTAAGGAGATATACTGCCATATTTCACATAGCTCACTGAAAATGTGAAAACAGCTAAAATGCAAGTTGCTTTGTACAGTTTAGATTGTCTAAGTACATCTTATCGTATTCAGTGGGCAAATTGAGTCAGAACAAATAAATTCAAAATTTTCCTTCCAGTTTATTTGAACATTATTGGACAGTTACCAAACACACTGATGTAGCTGCCATATTATCAAAATGCAAAATTAAATTTAAGTGCACTCTTGTACTTTAACTTGACACACTGAAATTGAAAGTATGAAAATGACATAAAAAAGTGTTCTGTCAGGGCTGCTTTTTGGCAAGGACTTTATGGTACAATACAGATATCACAAAAATGAGTATTGCGTTATATTGCCATATCAATTTTTTTAGCACAGTCCTAATCAGCGTTACAGAAAGTGGCTGAAAATGTGTGACAATGTTAGTTAGAGAGAACATCTGTGTCAAAATTCTTCACGCTAATATTTGAGCTAGGAAGGCAGCATTTGTAAGGAACTATTTTTCCAGGCTTTATAAAATTCGTCTCAGCATCTCCCAGCTCTTGCGCTCAGCGATTTTTGACCAAATAAACGCAGACATTCTCTTTAGAAGGGTGAATTACCTATACCTAGCAACTTTTATGTGTCCGGTAGTGTTTCTGTACCCTATTTCAACATGAATGGCAGTGAATGGGCTTTAAAAATGCAGTCTGAGATCTGCTTAGGTATACACATAGTCCAATTTTAACAACACTTTTAAAAAAGAGGCGTGATCTCTGCCAATGGTGAGAAGTCAAAAAATAGACTAGTATGGTCCTTTAAGTAGATTGGCTTAAACCTTGAAAACAAACCTATGCTGGTTCACAGTGTGTTTACCATGTGCCACACCAATTCAAATGGTACTATCCGTTTCAGTTCTCTGGAAAAACACATGGAAGAAACAATGCATTCATGTGATTCATACAGATAAATAGTTTTCTAATAATATAAGTATGTTAGGCTTGATAGTAGGCTTCTGTTTAAGACTGAGTTTGGCAAGTGACTGTTTGTCTTTAGTCAGTTTGTCAAATGTTTGTGAGTTATCCACCTCATTGTCCATGAATTACTGCCTGCAGGTATACAGTATAATGAATGTCTGTTGTTTCAACTTGGAGGGGTACATTCACAGGGTGATTGCTGGGCAAGTTACGTAGTAAACATATCAAACTTATTCTCAACTGTTATCGGAAATAGAGGGGAATAATGATTGATTTTGTGACTGGATGATTAATTCATGCAAGGCTTGCATTGATATTTTAAGAAATGTGGTAGAAAAACACCTTTAGACAATTTTAAAGAACCTCTTTCATTCATGTAGCCAATGTTTACTGTGTCTAGATACCCAAAGTTTCCCCTCACCGCCGTGTGTTAGTGCATAACACAAGGTTAGAGTCCTGGACGGTCATTGTGAATCTGCCCCCCGGTGTAACATCCTGTCTTTCGTTCCTCCCTGCCCCCGTCCCCGTCCGCTGCAACAAAGGCTGTCTGCGAGTAGCCACCCTGTGTTGCCGAGAGCACAGATAAAGTTTCCACCTTGAAAAGTTTTGTAGGAACTAAAAATGTCCTCCTAGCTCAGTGTTATAGCAGGTGTTACAGAAACATGCTAGAAAAGACTTTTACTAGACCATATTTGAAAGATAAAGAGTATCTTATCGAGAGATAAAAACGAAACCTGGGGGATATAAGGCGAGCTTCTCTAACTTTGTTATAATTAATTGTATACCTGTGTATGTAAATATAATGCATTCCTATTTTGCAGTCAAGAACAAAATACTATTTGTAATATAGAATAAACTTTATTATGAAACAAAGCCTTTCATGATTGTTTTTGGTCTTTGTGTTTGCTTGCAGGCGGCTGTCATGTTGGAGTCTAACAGATTACAGCTCTCACTCACAATACAAAGCTATCAGGATACTGTGTCTCCATAATAATAAAGTAATTCTGCAATAATTTATACATTTTAAGACATTAATCCACCATGCATCGCATTATCTTCAATTTAAGAAGAAAAAAAAACCTAAAAAGTTTTCTAAGTAGAAATTATGTATTTATTCCAGGCAATGTGGTGTCAGCTGGGCAAGTTGTTAGCTTACTGCTTCTTCTGGACACACACTCTGCAACTTGTCTGTTTCCCATGTGCCATCATTCTCAACGGCCAAACTGCCAGAACGCAGAAAAATGAGGAGTGACTCTAGGGAGTCAAATTAGCAGGGGAAAACAATCAGAGCACCTGCATGTCTTTAATTAAAATACTGATATGTGGTGCAAGAACATCAATAACTAAAATAAAAGAAAATAACAGGATACATGTGGTTTACTTCCAGTACGTGTTTGATTCTAAAAT
>JAPZDX010000015.1:11038583-11055412 GCA_029783625.1 Naso annulatus | reverse complement strand
CTGGTGTCTGAGGAATCGTCACTGTGAAAGTGTTATTACAAACAGCAGATGTGTGGTCTCGTGGTTTGGCCGAATCGTCTCGTGCAGTGGTTTCCAAAGTGGGGGATGGGCCCCCCCCCGGGGTGTCGTGAGATGCCTTCCAAAAAACAAATAAAATGTTTTAATAATTTAAAATAGCATATTTCACCTATCATTGTAGAAATATATACACAAATACGAGTTGAAATTAAAGTAAATTTTTTCAAAGTAACTTTTTCCATCAGTTTTCATGTTGATTACTTGTATTCTGGTAACATTCTTTCTTAAATGTGTGCATGACTGTGCACAACGTTATATGCCACCTCCAGTGTCGATGGGGGTCCCCGGTTTCTGGCACTGTTATTTTGGGGGCTGAAAAGTTTGGGAACCTCTGGTCTAGTGTGTGCATTTAGAAGATTATAATGTCAAAAATGTTTGTAATATCAGTTAAGATCTGATAATCTTCTAGTGTGTGGCAAGCTTAACCCTTCACATTGAACAGGAAGTTACTTGAAGGTCCTGCGCATCACTAACAGATGCTTCAGGGGTTCGCTTCCTTTGAAAAGTGACACCAAGGGGTCCTGACCAAACTCTTGCGATGAGTTTGGAGTGAAATCAGGTTAAGCAAAGATTGGTGCTGATTCCACATCATCTCGCATATATTTTCTCTCTTGTCAGTCCTTGCAGTTGAAATGTCACCTTTCTTGAGAGCTAGTAGTGGCTTTTATGAGGTGTCTTGCCACCCTCAGCTTCGTAAGACTAGCTCACGAATCTGCTTTGCTCACGGTGTTCAATCTTGCAGCAAAATACTGAGCTTGCAGTAGTACAGTAGTTTGGCTTTATGAGGGTACACTTCCCTCCTGGGCAGGTGTTAAACAAGCTTTCATGGCACAACACAAGTCCGCAGGGGTCCAATTATCTTGGTCACAACAATCAGCATGTGTGAAAAGGCTTAAAGGAAACCTGCAATGTATCCTTTAACATCTAAGCATGCAGCTTCATGACAATTGGATTTTCTCTTCCATGAAAGAGAAGAGAAAGAACTATTGTCCTTCTTCGTGTATTCAACTGCCTTCTTTTCTCCTCTCCACAGCTTTTGTCCGGGACATCCACAATAACTTGTGCTAATGGTGAATATTGTAGTAATGAGTCTATAAACAGCTTCATTACCTACACTTCATTTTCCATTAGGCCCAAGAAAACATCATGGAGGAGGAGAGAGGAACACTTGAAAGAGAGACAGCTCATTGATAGTGGTTTCACTCTGTCTTCTCTTTACAATGTCTGCTTGTTTTCCCTTTTATCCTGTTTTTCTTGCCCTGTATTATCACTTTCTCTACACTCCTGTTTCTATTGACAACAGGCTGTGCTTGGAGAATAAAGGCAAAGCCTTGACTTGATTATCTATAATGAAAACACAACTCTCCCTCCTCTCTTCCCAACTAGTATACAACGGTGTGCTCAATCCCTTTCAAACTCTTGTTTTGAACTATTGTATTCGTTTTGCATTTACTCAAAACATGCTGCTGATAGTGAAAGAACAGATATTACAGGACGAGAGAAGATAGAGGGAGAGTGCAGGAGAGTGGGCAAGCAAGACACGTCCTGCAGCAGGTAAAATATGGGATCAATATATCGGATATCTGGTTTCCATGTATGTGAGACACTCCATAAGGCCAGACCCACAAAGAAAGGATTGTACCCACTAATAACACCATGATTTGTGCAGAATTATCACACACAATCTGCCCCGTTTTAGCACCCTACTCACAAAAAAATCTGCGATATTCGTATGCCAGCGATAACATGCCCACATCCACGCCAAAAGTTTGACAGCTGTGTGCAATTTGCCCTCCTTTTGCGTAAAATTGAGAAAGCGTATCCTTTCCCAGAGCACAACGCAGAAAGCGTCAGTTTTGTTTGTTGCTCACAGCTGGCCGTGTGTTTTGCAGCTTTCTCCAGCATCTTCTCAATGCTGACACTATACGTGTCTCCAAAATTAGAAAAAGTCTGTATGCTTTTACTCACGGTGCCATAGTTGCTTCATTAAAAGGATCGGCCAGGATTTGATGGTAATTAATGTTCTTTGTTCTGCTTCACATCCTCACCGGCCAGCTGTTGCACACAGATCCCACGTTTATAAGGTGAAATTGTTTGTAATAAGGCAGCACTTATGGATGAATCCTGCACTCCATCACAACTGTTTCATTTGAAAATCTGATATAAGTTCACAACCACAGTAACTACCTGTGGCAATTAGTGTTGGTCTTTGTGAATTAGATGGTATTTGTAGTGAGGCCTACTTGTGTAGGGAAAGGGCAATTTTGCGCCAAATTTTTAAATATTCCCTAACTTCCATGCATGCAAATAGGACAGGCGCAGCTAGGAGTGGTAGTGCAGTTTGTGTGTAGTTTGCACGCATTTCACCCTTTGCGCATGCTTTGTGGATTGCACGCTGTTTTTTTCTCTCATTTGTGCAAGTTTAACGGTCACAAAAGCAGCACATCCCTCTGTGGGGCTAAATGTTTACCAACTGTTCACGTTCCCTGTCAGCTAAATGGTAACTTCTGCACTCACAATCTAACATCTGGTTAAATTCCAAAAAGCACTCATCACTGGCAAAATCCCTCACTGAATCCTCCGTGGAATCAGATCTACAGGAAGAAACGCTGGAGCGGCTACCTCTAAGCCTGCCAATGACAGGAGAGCTGTGAAGTTGTGTGATCACCTGGAAACCTTTGGCTGCGACATCACAGCGGTTGATTGATGTAGTATCAAGGCTTTTACGCCTACACACGGAAAATTTCTCACGCTTTAGTTCGTCGATCCAACCACTTCTCCTGTTCACCTATGGAGTCCTTGTGTTCTCTTAGAAATATGAGCAACTTCTCCGTGGGCTTTATGGCTTATGGTGCAGAAAACAAACATCCAGACTGCGCTATGAAGTTGTTGATGTTGACTGTCAATGATTACATTCTTGCTTTTCTGTCATTAACAGACGGTTATTTGACAACATAGTTTGTGCAGCAGAAGGTTTGCAGCAAGTAACTTGTTAAAGAAGTGTATCACAGATAAGCAGATGGTGGCGCAGAGTGTTTAAAAACATACAAAATGTATTTTTCAACTGCAAAATGTTTTGCCTGGAGGATGAATTTGAGCAAATAACTGGAAGTACAACTTTTTTCAAGCTTTGGGTCGTCAGTCCTCAACACCGAGTATCGATCACGGTGCGAAAACATTTGGTGCTGGAGTCACTTTTGACTTCCAGTGTCCCAGTTTTAAGTGAAGGGACAAAAACATGTGTATTTAGGTCCATGCTGAGCAGTGCCGAGTCAACGAAAGGTGTGCTGTTGCGGCAGTTGCTCTTTTCACACAGTGTACAAAACCACAGTGCATTTTGTACTTTCGAGGTTCCACTGGATACATCCTTTCATTTATATATTGCTTTTTTAAAAAAAGAGTATTTACTCTCTGCAACAGAAAGTATATCCAGCTGAAAAATACACCCTAAATTCAATATCATCCACAGAAAGATAACAAAGATCTTGGATTAATTTTACTCCGAGCTCGATGGAAGTAATCTCTGAATGTTCTCAGAGTGAAATATGAATGAATGTGTCGTGTCATTCAGTTGGCATGACTCTGCACAGCAGCAATAAACTTTTACAGCAGTTGAGTTTTGGCTCAATGCATGGTACTGCAGTGCCCCCTGCTGTTTATGCAGAAGATTTCACCTGTTATATCCAACTCACCCTGCTGGGAAGTCTGACAACCTCTAGGAAAGGAATATACTTGATAATCAAAAAAAATTCCACCAGGATTCTTTGTGTTCCTTTACCTGCACACACAGCACTGATTTAAGGCTGGGACACGTCACCAAAGGAGCAGTGAGATGCCAGTTACTGTTAACATCTACACTTTTATTAAAAGTGTTGCACCATGGTGGCTGTGGATTTAGTCTTATCTAGCTCACTGACAGGGGAGTAAATGAATGTTTGTAGCTGTTATGCTTGTGTAGGGTCCCCCCGTGCAAGCATAACAGCTACAAACATTCATTTACTCCTCTGACAGTGAAACTGATTAACAAACAACTGCAGGAGAGCCGTCAGAGCAGCAGGGGGGGTTTTAAACAACTGCAGCACCGCCAATCAATTTTTTGTATGCAATGAATTTATATGTATCGAATTTATTGTCTGAATACCTGAAGTGGCCAGGTGGCTGATTGTTTTTATTGTTGTTTTTATTTATTTATTCATTGTGTTTTACTGTATTGTCTGGTTGATGCAACAGCTCCCAAAATCCAAAACAATTCTCCCCCACAGGAGACAATTAAAGGAACCTAAACCTTAATCTTTACCTTCGCTAAAATGATTCGGACAATCAAGTGAATGCATTAACTCAACGCCAACTGTGAACAACTGTTCAGGTGCCCTTAAGCAAGGTGGATATCCAACAACTCAGTGCACTACTCGGCAGTAGAAACTAGCAGGCAAAAACTTTTTTTTTTTTTAAAGCGACTAAAAGGAGATTAACAGAAATAAGAGTCTTGGGTCCTGCACCGAGGATTAACTGGACACTCAGGAGACGTCTTACAGATGGAGTTGCAAACTATAAACCAATAATGTGGCACAACAGCTGCAGCTTCAAATGGTAGCAGCTCTTTTTGGAAAGTTTAAACTTAAAAATTCAAAAATGTTGTGATGAAACATCTCTAAATTCTACATAATGCACCGTGCTCATGTTTACCAGCCCACGCTGCTTAACACTGATGGTTGTGTTAAATTTAAACTTGTTGCTGCATAATGGTGAAGGAGGAGTAACCCTACACCAAACTTCATTTAAGAAAATACAGTACAGGTAGAACATGTTGTCTGAAGGGAAAATAAATATTACAGTTTGTGGTTAAGGTTGAAAAATCTCACATTTCTATCTAAAATATTGGCTTGTTGCAGCTTTAAAGAGTAACACACAGGCAGGGTCTGAAATTAACTTTTAAGCTCTGCAGCCAAATGGCCGGTAGATGAAAAATTCTACCTGCCAAACTTTTTTCTTACCAGCCAAAAAATAAAATGTTTATGTACAGCCTTTTTGTGTTGGATATTATACATATATAATAACAAATTGTGATTGGAAACAAAAAAATAGTCATCAAAGAAGATTGTAAGCAAAAAAAAGTCCTTTGTAGCGCAACGAAACAAAGTGCAAAACATAACATAGCCTGTTTGCATTAAAGTAAACACGTCCTCACCTCCACACAACCTGCAGGAAGCCACACTTCACTAAACTTGTTGTGAACTTTCTGCATTTGAAAGACTTTTGTGTCACTCCAGGCATGTAAGTTGTTTATGCTTTATGGAGAGGATGAGTAATGATGAATAATGTTAAATGAGAAGGAGAAATGCAGAGGGGGGAAATTAAACTGTGTCTGTCTCCACAGTTTTCAAACTCAGGCTCTTAATCCACTGAAACACAATCAAAAATAATGTTTCTGTCATTTCAACTTTCCACCGCTCCCTCTCCTCACCAGCTCTGTCTCTCTCTGTCGCTGTGGTGGGTGGCTCCCGCAATGTATACGCCAATGAAAAAAATCTACCTGCAACTGGCGTGTGGCGAGTGTTAACTTCAGACCGTGCACGAAGGGATGGGACAACAATCAATATCATTGTGTACCGCAATATAAAACAGTCTCAATAAGTTTATCGCAGTGAATTTTGATCAATGAATCGAGATAATCGTGAATAATCTCACATGGTTGACTTGAAAAAGCTGTTACGCTGATGTTCAGTCCTGTGTTAGTGTCCGGATTTATTCTGAATTATCTAAACCCGTCACCATGGCTGCAGGCTTGGTCTGCACATTATTTCCACCTCAGAAAAAACAAGCTAACTGAAAAAGATGTGTGCAAATATAACTATACTACAACTCTATTACATTCTAAACGACACAATGAAAGGGACATGAGGTTACCAGTATTTATTTATCCTTTATTTCTGCAGGAAGTTCTTAATATTGATGATTACTATTTAAGAGTCTTAAGAAGTTGTGTGTCTGAACTGTGCTTCATTAAAAATATTTTACTCAAGAAAAAATATTTAAGTGCCTTTGAGTGCAACTGAAGCTTTTATTTGAAGGTTTTACAAATATTTTGATGATTATAAGGATAATATAGATGACTGCTTTTACTTTGGACAGGATAATCATGAATTGAAGTTTTCATATCATGTCATGCCTGGTAACACGTCAACAAGACAGAGGGTTACCATGGAGATGTTATATACAGTAAGTACAGAAAAACAAGAGAATCATTTCCACCTCCTCCACATCTCCTTCTACTTCTCTGCTTCATCTTGACCTGTCCTCCAAGCCTCGTGACGGTCCACACAATTACCTTCAATTATCCTCACTTCCACTTCACCAATTACATCCATTATTGATTCCGGACCCTCAGGCATATAAGCCTTATCTATACCCAACCACAGCCCATGGAGGAAAAAGCAGAATAGGACCAAATAACAGGACTTGGCTCATTGACTGTCTCCAGCTTTTCACTCCATCTATGTCACGCCTTCACCTTCCCAACAGAAACTGTACTCCACCGCAGCGCCCTTGAGGAATAAATTAAACAAATGCAAAATCAGGAGGTTGTAAATTGCCACAAATTGCTAAAGTTACTCAGACCAGAATGAAAGTTAGTTACAACACATTCAATCCTTAAATGAAAGCCCAATATAAAGGCATGGACAAGAAGGGCTGATTGATAAGTTCATGACCTAACGTAGATGGAGATGAGTTACACAGCTTTTGTTACATTTAAATACAGTTGAACTCTTTGAGAGTTTTCTTAAGTTCATTCATTCATTATCCAGAACCACTTATCCTCTTGCAGGCTCGCTGGAGCCAATCCCAGCTAACATTGGACGAGGGCGGGTTCACCCTGGAGAAGTCGCCAGTTCATCGCAGGACTGACATATAGACACAAACAACCACTCATGCTCACATTCACACCTACAGGCAACTGAGAGTCACCAACTAACCTGCATGTCTTTGGCTGTGGGAGGAAGCCGGAGTACCTGGAGGAAACCCACGCAGACACAAGGAAAACTTGCAAACTCCACGCAGAAATGTCCTCACCGGGTATCAAACCCAGGACCCTCTTGATGCTAGGCAAAAGGACCTGGGTTCGAACCCAGGACCTTCTTGTGAGGCAACAGCTTTAAGTTACAAGTTAAAAACTTTTGTGATATTTCTGAGTCGGGTAATCAAAAATTGCAAGTGAGCACCATCTAAAGAAACACTTGCAATTCCTAATTACCCAAAACAAAAATAGCAAAAAAGTTATCCTCAAACTTCCTTCATAATTAGCCGAATAGTTGAACAACACGTGCATGTAAGGAGAGCTGTTAAACTTATCAATCACTCCCTACCGTAAAGAGAAAACTCATCAGCAGGGTTCTGTCAGAAACAGCTGAAAGCACACATATCTATTCCTTCTCATCATCATCATCATCATCAAGTCTGAAGAGACAAAACACTGAAAACATGTCATCCCGTCTCCAGATGTTGAAAGCAGAGGTGTTACAGTGTCACAGTGCAGTATGAAGGTCAGTTACGCGGTATGGAAGCTGTAAAATGGGGGAGCCACACTCTGCGCCTCTCCTGCCAGATTTCTGAATATGATACTTGCTGCCATTTAGTGAGACACAAACATGAGCTGCTGTCACCACAAACTAATGTAAAACATCAATCATCTTGAATACAGGCCAGGGCACCCGCGGAGAGCCGCATCAGCGCCACCGCACTGCCATCTCCTGTTACAACATACCTGAGAGGCTGAGCTCCAGGTGGGATTTGTGGTGCAATGCTGCCCTCTTGTGGTGTGTTTCAAGACCTGGCCACTGGTCTGTGAAGTGTCATTGGAGAACTGTAACTTCTAATGAAGTTTAGGGAAATTTAATAAAAATAAAAGCTATGAAATTACCAGAAAATTACCTTCTTATTCCTTTTTTTCCTTTTCCGTGGAATTTGCCTCCTGAATGATGTCCATCACACCTTTTATTTCCTCATGTACCTATTTTGAGTACAAAATAAGTGAGGTTTACAGCATCAGAACAGTAAAGTAAACGCTACACCAACAGTGTTGCCAAGGATTCAAACCAACATGTTTCGTGTCAGGCGTAATGTAGAGATTTTTTTCCGCTTAAATGCTTTTTTACAGAGTGACAGTAAACTAACAATTAAATTGAGAGACTTTTACCTTCCTCATTCTGAAGATATCTGAAAAGAAAAAACATGGATGACACAGTAAATGACGCGGGTGTTGCTCATTAGAGTAACTCAGACAGCTGGATTTGGTCTCGCGCCACCTTTTTTTAAGACTTGTTTTAAGTGACGTCTTCCCAAATTAAGACTTGAAACCTTTTTTAACACTTGTGTTGAACGGTAACCGCCTGCGGTGCAGCAGCCAAAACGATTTATCTGCAGCTTCGCACCCTACACGACACGCCCACTTGACTGCATGACACACCCCCTTACATCTGTCCATGCAAATCATCGAGTAGTCTCACTGAATATAACCGTTTTATTGTGGCGAATGAATGTCAGTAGAAAGACAAACATGGCAGCAGTTGAGCTAAGTGTGCGGGTAAAAGGGAGCGTGGTATGCCAGGTATGATGTGGCGTTCAAAAACTACCGGAAATATCAGATACAATTAACCGTGTATGAATGACAGATCTGAATTCAATAAGCAGCCACAGTCGCTGTGATTGCGTTAAAAATGAGGCAGTTATGATACGTAACCTTCCTAAATGCTGAAGTGAAACAATGGAAATATGGAAACAGCATCAGTAATGCTTTTAGTCATGTGTAATCTGCTGTATTTCACTGCATTAATAGCCTATAAAGTAAAAAATTAAATTTAAATGAAACATAATTATAACTTGTCCTGCCTTGCATCACATGTATGGTTTGATGTTGCTTTTTTGTTTAGTAATTTCTTATCTTCTTTCACTTTTGTGTAATATTTCATTGTGTATATTTCGCAACAGCAGCGTTCACACGTTCTCTAAAGCAAAAAAAAAAAAAGGCAAAAATTAGGTAGGCTAATCAAAACAATGTTTAAATTTCTGAAGCTTTATTTCTGGACATGTTGGGACGTAAAACTGTTCTAATAAACATCACAGCAAATGGTAGCTACCTTTAAAGGTGATTTTGCGGCTCTTTTGACCGAACGCGCCTCAAAATGCAGAGCTCAGGAGGGGCACCTGAAGGCATCACTAGTGCAGATCAGTGTTGTGTGCGGTCTGCTCGCTGTGTTTGCTGTGTTTGCTGCTGGCTCCCCTCTGTCCTCCATTCTCCCTCCATTAGAGCTCAGCTCCATCCCCGCTGTACGGCGCAGGCCCGAAGTAGCGCAGCCGCTCTGAGGTTAGTGCCCTACCGCGCAATCTCCATTTATTTCAGCCCCGGCGCAGCCGCATCATCGAACCCGGCAGCGCTGGGGTGAAAGATGCAGGTTGTTTAGATGTTGACTGGAGCGCTGTTGTGGTGCATTTTGCCTTTTGTGGGGAATCATGATGTTGGCGCGTATCGACAACAAGCTCGTAGAGAGTAGAATAGCTGTGCTGGAGACGCAGGCCGCCGGGCCTGCTGGAATTAGCGCTCCGTTTTGTTTCATAACGTGCGGGTTTCATGCTAGCAGCTGCGTTACCAAGCTTTACATGTCACCGTGCACTGAATACATTTTCTTTCAGTGTCGGAACATCAACAGAACTGCTGATGGTCTCGATCGCAGCCAGTTTCCATTCAGATGACCGAAGCTACACCGCCAAATTGTTAGCTAGCTAGCTTATTAGCCGAATATAGGACATTGCTAGCTTAGCTTAGCTCGGTTTGGCAGTGGTTGACAACCGACCCGGCAAGTCTGCATCACAGCACTGTAACGCTTGATCAATATCACTGCTGTTGTTCATGCAGATAGTTTTGCCTGTTTATGAGGTAATGTGGACCTGAGCTTCATGACAGGCTGCGCTAAATATCAATGTTATTGTCGAGTCGTGCACCGATCCGTTGATTATCCCTCTGATCCCGTCAGCAGCCAAGTTACAGTCCGTGCAATGGTAACGTTAACGTTACAGATAATACTGGCTGCGTATATGAACGTGTCTGTCTGCAGATTTCCCTCCCTTTTTTGTAATATTTGTTTGTAACAGCGTTCCTGGCCGAATCTTTTGAGAGGGAAACCGAGCGTGTTCTGGAAATTCCGGTTTAAATTAAGATTCCCTACATCAGCGAACGTTACCTGGCATGAATCGAGTCAGCAGGTTATCCCAGTTCTAACTGTGCCAGTGTTTAATTTCACACGAAAAGCTTTTCTGCCGTTTACATTGGGGCCATAATGATGTGAATAAAAGCTTAATGTGTAAGTGTTAAGTTGTACCTCATTGTATGAGTGATCTCCACCTTTCTGCCACACATTGAACATTTCAGACTAATATGCCTCCATTCCACACACACATGCAATTCACCAATGAATATACAGACACTCCAACTGCCTTAAACTGTGACCCCACATAGAATTGACTTTTGGCATGCATGAAATCAGTGTAATCTATTACATATATTATTAATAAATGTCTATATAAACTCATCTTTTAGGGTAATAGAAGAATAAAAATCAATTAACTTTTCAGTCAACTAGATGGTGCGAAGGATCTGATGAGGTAATAAAAAAAATGCAATTAAAAAACGATGAATAGACTGAAAACTTTATCTTACTGGTTGAAACAGACGATGTTGACAAAGTTGATATCATATTGCATTTTTTAAAAAAGAAAAAACTTTACAGATGAAAAGTTTTTTTAAAAAAATGCAATATATGATATTGCAATACTTATAATATCGCAATCTCGTGATAATATTGTATCGTGACTTAAGCAGCGTGATAATATCATATCGTGGGGCCTCTGGCAGTTCCCGCCACCTCATCCAATCCCATCTATTAGCCCAAACTCTCACTTAAATGCTTAATTAAACTATATGCGACATATCGTAAAGCAGGAAGTCAGCACATTACAGACTAGCAACATGCATCACATGACTACTTTAAATGGCTAGGTTAAGCAGAGTGCTTCCATACAGATGTTTAATCTTTAGCAAAGGGGAAAAGACTTATCAGACTGATATCGGTATGGGCAGATACTCTTTGTTGCCTCATCGGTATTGGCCATGAAAAAGTGGTATGGAGCCATCCCTGGTTACGGCTGTAGCAGCCATGCATGTTAACAGATTTGTCTTAAATTTTTTAGCATTTGAAGATCTTAACATTTCCATAAACTTGCAATTTTGAGGCACTTTACAAAATACACGCAGTGTCTTACAAACTCACTGTACCACGCCATCGGCTTTCAGTCCAATGATGTCTCACCACATACTGTACTTTTATCATAAGCCTGAGTTTGTCAGGATGATTTAGCTATGCTGTCGTATGATCATAAGTACATCTTGCTGTATAAATGCTAGAGGACAGACGGTAGCACATTACATCATTGTGCATATGCATTAAAATGCATTTTTTGGGCTGCATATCAGTAATCAATACAGCATGAATTCCTCCCACACAGGTTTTTGCTTTCATGATAAATAACTGGGATTTCTTCAGGAATCATTTTGAGGGGAAAGTGTTCCTTTGATCTTAAACTGCACGTCTTATTTTCCTCTTTCACTCCTTAGTCATTGTACCGTGGATCCAGCTGTGTAGACCAGGTGGCCCGCAATGGACGAGCACGTCGTTCACCAGACAGAGCACATGACCACCATCGAGGCCAGTGCTGTCAGCCAGCAGGTCCAGCAGGTGCACCTAGAAGCATGATAGCCAAACAGTGAAAACCAGGCAGGATGAAGAGGCAGTCATCCTCCTTAGCACAAGTCCCCTTGTTTTACCAGCTAGCTCGTAGCAAAAACAGTAACAGCTCAGATATCAGTATCAGAAATATTCTTCAAGTTAAAACAAATTCTTCATGGGTCATTGCTGTGCATAGGTACATGTGGCCACCTTTACTGAAGCATCCATGATGAGCGCTGAGGAAGACTCAACGTCCTCACCAGATGAAGATCCTTATGATGACACGGATATCCTTAACTCGGCTGGCACGGATGAGGTTACCGCCCACCTGGCTGCTGCAGGTACATCTGGACTCCAGCAGGGAGACTAATGTCAACAAATATCAGGCAGCACCTTGATGGAGCTGGTGAAGCTGCATCATTTTGTCTCTGTCACAGGCCTTTTTGTTTTTGTTTTTGTGATGCATTGCTCTAAAATTGTCCAAATGCAGTAAAACATCCCACTGAGTTCAGTGTAATGCTCTTAAAAGAACAACAGGTGGTGCTAGTGGTCTGTTTTGTGGAGGCAGTGCCACTTTACTTTATTGCCCACTGCTAAGCTGCTGACAACACCTTTTTGTCTTTTCCCTTTTAAATTATCAATGTGCCAAATGGTGCCAGTGAGCTGCAGATGCAACTCAGCTCCATTTTAAACCCCACTTTCATCCTTTTATCAAATCAATGGGGGAAAAAAGAACCGGAAGAATAACAACCATGCAGGTCCAGCCTTCAAGAACAATCACATCAGACGGACAAAACAGCATCAGACACACTCAACTAAATGTTCTCCCTGATTACTAGCCTCTTCTTTTACTAACAGTCAAACTTGCTCTCTCTCTCTCAGGGCCAGTCGGCATGGCAGCCGCTGCTGCCGTGGCAACCGGTAAGAAAAGAAAGCGGCCTCATATCTTTGAATCCAACCCCTCCATCCGTAAGAGGCAGCAGACTCGTCTGCTCAGGTGAGCGTAAAACACCAACCGGCCAACTTTTGCCAGTTAAAATAAAAAAAAGAGAGAGAGAGACACTTTGACAGAGATGGTGTTGTACTTCATGGATTCATAATGAAACAGAAGCTAGAGAATAGTGTGTGTGTGTGTGTGTGTGTGTGTTTACAGGAAACTGCGTGCCACCCTGGATGAGTACACCACCAGAGTGGGCCAGCAGGCCATCGTTCTGTGTATCTCTCCCTCCAAACCGAACCCTGTGTTCAAGGTGTTCGGTGCTGCTCCTCTAGAAAATGTGGTGAGTGTTACAGTCAGCAGGTTGACCACGTTTGTCTCCTGCCACAAACAGCTCAACAACCTTTCAGCCTCCTCATTACTGCTGCATGCTACTTCATTTAGCTAAAGATATTCCTGAAAATTCCTCTTGTCCACTCAGGTTTACACCTACAGTGAATGGTTCATCTCAGTGACCTGCATTTGTATGTTTCCTCCCATTTGTTTAGCGAATTCTTGCAAGGAAATCAATCACTCACATAATACGGTTCACATTTCTCCTAATCATTGATTTTATGTGTCAGATATAGAAGTTCATCACACCTTTCCAGAGTCCAAAGTGAGATCGTAGAAATTGTTTCACACTCTGACAAGCAGCATAAAAAAATTAAAATCTGATTAATTATATGAAAAGGAAAAGCAATAAAGTCTCTGATTTATTAAGATATTTATCAGCATTATTTTCTAATAAGGAAATGAAATCATCAAACACTCAATTCACTTTATGTTGATCTAACATATAATCAGCAAATAGTTGTGAATTATGGTGCCACACCTGTCTTTCTATCTTCCAGGTGAGGAAGTATAAGGGCATGATGTTGGAGGATCTGGAGAACGCTCTGGCTGAACACGCCCCCGCTGGCGGAGAGCTGGCCTCTGACCTGCCCCCCCTCACCATTGACGGCATCCCAGTGTCTGTGGACAAAATGACACAGGTCAGGCTCGATGCTCTCTCTCTCTCTCTGTTCATTATAATCCAAAACTGCCTCGTAAAACAAGCATGACAGTTGTGCATTAAACAGCTGCTCCTTCTGTAGGAACTGTCACATTAAAAACACCCTCGATTTGTTGAGACACAAATTTAATGTTGGCATTTCCAGCAGGGGGCATCAGTAAGCAACAGATCTGAATCACAGATTTTGTTATTTGTGATGAGAGCAAGAGATGAGCTAGCTGTATGTATCAAGGTCAAACACTCAGTTTTAGCCGTTTTCTCAAATCTACCAGTGTCACTTTGACTCACTCCCGTTTAACCAGCAAGTCTTTGCTGAATACTGTCATTTAGGCATGTAGTGTCTGCGTCTGAAGAGAGGCAGCCCTCCTCCCTTAGCTGAGAGGATCTGCAGAGTTTTCTTTGAAAGGCCTTTCACTGCAACATTAGCACCGTTGGCAGCCGGTCCTGTCTTACCCCAGGGGAACCCGGCTTGTTTACTCTGCCATCCCAGTGCTGACGCATTCTCTGGATCATCGTCAGAGTAGCCAGCATGGCAGTGACCCTCAGGGATACGGTCCGCAACCCCGGGAGCACTTTAGCCAATCACAGCACCAGATGCATCCTCGGAGGGCAGGTGTTAGTTGGTGCTTGTTTTTCTGGAGGTTGTAGGATGAGATTATCATGAGTAACCTGTTGCCTCACTTAGCAAGCCAAAGCAGGTGGAAAGGAGAGGGGGTTGGTGCTTTTCGAGGTATGTATTGGAGAAAGGATGTTGTCCAGGCCCTCGGGAAAGGTCTGAATCTTAAAATGGCGAGTATGAAAATGAGAACTTGGATATGAAAGGGAGCTAAACGTGTTGCATATTGAGAAGGCCTTATTGTTTGATATGCAGACATCTGCAGTAGGTTTTGCACAGCTGAAGAAATCCCAAATACGGTTTAATGACGCAAGCAAAGGCCCTGGCCGGTCCGATATATGGAGCATCTGTAGCAGGTGATCCCCGGTCTATCCTGAGCCCATAATTACCCCCTAGCCTTGTTAGGGCCAGAGACTCGGCAACATAGCCGCCTTCCTAAATGCTGATTGGCCCATTGCTTGGAGGATTAGGATTGGGGTGTGGGGTGGTGGGTGCGAGGACAACATGCCACTTAACTCACTAGTCACTGTAATTAGGCCATCTGGCCTAGCACGCATGCATCCACATACATCCACACATGGACCAGCCACAGGTGGAAATGCAAGCATCTTTTTTGCTACTAAGTCCTTTTTTTTTTTTCATGGGTTAATCCAAATTGTTCTGTCAGTGCGCCAAGTGTTGACCCTCTGCTGCAGCCACCGGATGCTTCGCCTCTGATAAAGTATTAATCCATTTTCCATCAAGATCCCCTCGCCGTACCTCTTTGTGTGATGCACTAAGGAACCGTGTATGGGTGGTTTGTGGTTGTGAGTTAGAAAAGGGGTCTAAGCGGGGGAGGAGGGAGGGATTTATTTCTCCCAGAACCAAATTTAGCCCGTGATGTCAAGTCAGGCAGACGCTGCAGTGCCTCATTGTGCAATATAATCCCTGGTGATGCTTGCATATTACCAGGACACTGAGGACATTGGCACTAAACCCCACCCCAGCCGCTCGGTGAGCGTGAGTGGATGCTTGTTCTGCAAGCGCTGATGGGATGGTGAGTGGGTATGCATGCAGCTCACTGTGGCATGTGAAACATGCACGTTGATGGGGGATCAGTAGCAAGGAGAGACCCCCCTCTGGCTTCCTGTCCCTTCTCTGGGGCACAATGCAAACTTATGGAGACCTCTCATGCAACCGACAAAGCAATCAGTGCAGGAAAAGGACAGATGAATCCAAAAGTAACACATCAGGTGGATGCTCAGCTCTCTTTGGGATATCTGGTTTTGTTAAACCTACACTTAGTTGCACCTTGCTAAAACTAGTTTGCACCATCTCCCGTTACCCTTCAGTCAGGGTAAACTAAATATTAATGAGGCCTAGTTGATAGTTGAATCGCCACAAACTGCAGCTTTCTGAAAGACCATAAAGTTAAATAAACACCTGTCTCTAAACATTAAACCTTTTATGAAGGAGGGATTCATTGTATTAGCTTTTGTTTAGCTAGATTTACTGATAAACTGCCCACTGACATACACAACATCAGTTCTCTTCAATTTACTGCCTTCAGGAAGCTGGAGGTAGGGCAGGGCGATACGGCCTAAAAGAAAATCCCTGATTTTTTCATTCCACATTCCATTTTTAATTTTAATCTTTTTTTTAACTTCCAAAGACAAAGGAATTATTTAAAAAATGTTGTTTTTATTTCAAACAAACATGAATTTCCCTAGTAGGAATAAAGTGCAAACCTAGCTTTCACCAAACTGAACCTTTTTTAAATAAAGGTTTGATCAAACAAAGATTAATTCCCCTAATTTGGGATTAATAAAGTGCCAGCACAAACTTTCACCAAACTTCACTAATAAAAAACAAGAGACCAGTGCAGAGAGAGCGCTGTTGGCTACTGTATTTACCCTAGTTAAAGGGAAAATCAATTTTCACAATCTCATTTTTCAACATTGTCCAAACAAATTAATTTGAATTTTGATCTAAAATCAGTTTATTGCTCAGCCCTAGCTGGGAGTAAACTGGTTCTATTAAACCTGGACTTATCCATCCAGGTTTTTGCACAGAGAACTGAAAGAGATGGGATTTTGAACAGTCCATGAAATTATAACAATAAAACAATTTTTTCACTCTAGTCTTTTAAAAAGTAGAATTTTCGCACATATTTTTGGACTGATTTTAGTTATCAGTTGATCAATAACAAGACACTGCTGGAGAGAAATGCCAAAAATGTTTGAGGTAAGAGGTTAAAAAAAAAGACAGTCATATCTCTAAAATGTTCTAAGTTATGTCCTTATGTAAGACAAAAAAAAAAAGCTAATAAATATTATAGGAATTTCTCAACTCTCAAATGTTGCCTCAAACAGCCTCAAAGTTACAGTT
>JAPZDX010000015.1:11001669-11017488 GCA_029783625.1 Naso annulatus | reverse complement strand
ATGACCAGAGGCATCCATTATCATCACTAAAGAAATGACAAGCCATCAGTTTCTCCCATTAAATGCATGAAGGGATGCAGCTAATGATTATCTGCATTATTGATTAAGTAAATTCTTTTTTCTTGGTAAAACGCAAATTATTCTAGTCTACAAAATTGGACTGTGATAAAATTTTCTTTAAAGTTATTGCCTGTTTTGTCCAACCAACGGTCCAAAACTCTGAGATATAACCTTGAAAACAGCAAATTTATGCTTCATGAATGACTTAAACGTTGATGTCCTGGTAGCTGATCATCTAATTGTTTATTGAGTTCTTTCTTAGCATGAAAAGCTTGAACACTGGCATGACATCATCGGGGTTTTGGGTAGAAGATGGTTTCCAAGCCTCATCATCTGAGATAGCGATGTACAGTATAAGGTAACGTTTTGGGATGTGCTGATTGACGTCTTTGCATTGATTGCACTGGAAACTCTTGTTTCAAGAAACACTTGAATTGATTTTTGACTCCATGTCTCATTTTCTTTGGTGTTTTTATGGTTGTTACCCGTCCTCTTCCTCCTGTTATTTGTCTCCAATATGTTTCAAGCAAACAGCATATCAGATTTAAGCAGAATTGACGAAATGTTAGGGACATGTCTTCTTCTTGTTGGTATTGAGTTGCTGTCCTTGACACAATCTGTATTTTCAAAGCTTAAAAAGTCCTTTGACCCCATATGTATCTCCATACATTGCTACTTGCGCTCCTC
The DNA here is from genome assembly GCA_029783625.1 of Naso annulatus. NCBI lineage: Eukaryota > Metazoa > Chordata > Actinopteri > Acanthuriformes > Acanthuridae > Naso > Naso annulatus. The sequence continues at coordinate 11,016,741 of JAPZDX010000015.1, read as the reverse complement.
TATTGTCTCGTCCTCAGTGTCCTTCTTGAAAAGTGTCATTCAAGTTTTGACTTTGGTAAGATCTTTGCTGAACTCTCTATACAACCTGTCCTTCAAAGAGTCACTGGAGCTTTGAGGCCAGGGTGCGCAGGGGAGGAACAGAGTTTCACCCCGCCCTTCACCACCGTCAGCCACTCACTCACTGACTATAAAGTCAAAGATGTTTTTCAATCTGAGGACTGGAAGGCTGTTATTCTTCTTAGTCGCGTTTTCAGCTGGCGGACGCTCTCAAGCAGTAGTTGGCAAGTCTAGAACCACCGGATCCATCTACCTCACCAGTGTGAGTTCTACCATTGCCAAACACCACCAGAGAGCTGCTGGGCCTTTTCAGACCCACATGAGCAAGCACAAACATGTTTTCTCCGGACACAGAGTGATTCGGATTGATACAAGGAAGCCTCTTAGATGAGATGGCAGGAATTTACATTTGAAACACTTAGCAAGAGGAGATACCCAGAGAAGGCGGACTGTTTTTGCCTCTCTTGTGCTGATAGCATCCGTCTGGGTTGAGTGAGACAGGCATGTAAGAGTCAACATGTCCTCACAACTTTGGTTGACATCCTCTACAAGTTCTTGTGCTGTCAGGTAAGGAGACGAAATTACATGAAAGGACAATAGAAAGGAGAAAATGACTTATGGGAGACAGTAAAGAGAATACGGGGGTCAATCATGAGTAATTTTTATCAAAAAGACACCAAAACATTTAATAATACAGACAAGATTACAATCCATGATTATGCAAGAGCGACGAAAGTCTGTCTTGTCCTATATTGGCACTACACATAATTGCTCAAAGTATATATACAGAAGCAAAAATGTGCTAGTGCCAAAATGGGCAAAGAAGAGGAGCGGCTGGGGCATCCAAATGCAAGCAGCTGCTGTTATAGAAGCACATTAAGACAGAGAGATGTCGATGTATCCAGCGAGACGTGCGCAACCCAGCACATGCAACTGCACCAGAGTCATTACATCACATTCACCCCACCCACAAGCACAGGAGAGCAGAACCAGAGACAGCGAGCCGCTACGGACACGGGCATCATCAAGTGGTTCTTTCTCTGCTCTGTTTATGGCCCTATGGTAATTCACTGATAGTGAGCTCTCACAGTGAATTCTACCAGTGCCATACACAGAACAGGAGTCATTATCACCCCAACACCCAGGCCGACCTGTGAGGACAGTCAGCACAGTGAAGCAAAACTATGCAAATCAGACCACGGACCCTCATGAGGGAGCAGAAACAACAGCCTGAGGAGAGAGAGAAAGTGAGAGAGGAAGGGAAGAAACGATGTGAAACAGGAAGCGGAGCTTCATCAGCCTTTAACATGTCCACAGCGTTGCAGTGACGCAGCTCAGCTCGAGATGCACCGCACTGCAGAGGATGCTTCCACACATTGAGTAACAGGTCAAAGGCTACCGTGCCTCAAAGTGTGCAACTAAATATAAGTGCCGTCAATCCTCGGAGGAGAAAAACATCCTCGATCACTGCTAATCACCTAAACCGCCACCTTTAGATTTCTAGGAAATCAGAATTAAGGTTGACTGACAGTGTGTCATACGGTTGTAACAGGCAAGTTGAATATTTGTTTAAAGGGCTTCCAACACAGCTGAGGGACTTTTACAAGACTGTTTTGCAAAAAAAAAGCCCGAATGACAAAATCTGCCAAAACATCCTGCATCACGACACCCCACTTTTTTATTTTTGCTGTGTTTTAGATTGATTGTCAGCAGCACGGCTGCTTTTTTCTGCTTTGCATTGCAATTTTGGACTGAACATTGCGTAAGAGTCCTCTGTAAAACACAATAAGATTGCAACGGCAGTTTTTCATTCACATTTGATAATTCAAATTGGATTCCAGTGAGCAAACACTGAATGCAAATGATAAAATGCACAAAGATGAATGTTCAGTAATTAGTACTCTTTTATGAGGAGACAATGTGCACAATTATTAAACCCACTAATGAAGCATAAGGTTGATAGAAAAGAGGGCCCTGTTGGTTTATGGGTAATCTCTTTACATCTTGGCCCTGCCCTCCCCCTACACCCCCAAGTTGTTCAAAAGGTGACACCCTAAACTTGACCTCTTAATTCTCTCTGTAAATTAGTGTTGTTGCATTTTCTTTGAGGCTGCATGACAGAGACAACCTGTCACCTCCTCTAGCTGCAATCTCTGCAGATTATGATGGAAATATGCTGTACAAATGCAAGCAGAAGGAAAAATTGCCTCAAAACCAAATCTGGATTATTTCTTTTTTGATCAAAGTTGGGCAGAAATAGTTTAGATATCCTGGTTTGAACTTGATGTTAGTTAAAAACAGAAATGTGAAAACAGAATATACAAGCTCCAAAGGCTTGGCATGATGTCTTACGACCCACAGCAAAGCCAGCTGTATTTTTTTTCTCATCTCAGTAAATCACAAATCCCAGAAAATGGCTGCCGCCACACTGACACTGCATCAAACTGCTTGAAAATATCTGTCCAGTGAGCATGCACATAAAAAATGCAAAAAATACAGAATCCTGCCACTGTCTCCTTCAGTTCAGCTCAACGTTAACGGCTCAGTATGAATATCAAGTCCACACAAATTCTAAAACACAATACTGCAGCCGAGTGATGACCTCCAGTCCATCTCCTGACCTTGGATGTGTCGAAAAAGCATCTTTGCGCTGCAGAAAATCTGAACAGAAGAGGCGAACCGTCCTCAGACGCCCCACCCTTGCTTCAGCCATTAGCTCCCTCACCACGGGCCCTGCAGAGCACGGAGCTCCCATTGATCCCAGCGATCAAACCGTGTACTAAGTGATTCCTCAGACGCCCAAATGGCTCCCTGAGCAAGAATCCCATTGCCATTTCCTGGAGAAATCAATACCACTAAAAAGCCAAGTCGAAAAGAACCTGTGTCCTTTGAAGGTTTGCCCATGTCTTGTTTTTCCATAGCTTAATTAGTTAAGAATGGAACTTCATTTTTAATTTCATTACGTAAGAGGTAGCAGAAGAAAAACAATGCATTACTTCTGCAAGGGCAGGAAAAAAAAAGCTCACTTATATCAAATATTAAATCAATATGATACAAAATATGTGTGTATATGTTGACCTAATACCTATTTTTAATCTCTCTGTACATATTGACTTTGTTTGGAGAGCTTTGACACACAAAGTCATGTTGTCATCGAGGCCAGCTGTCAAAACACAAATACTGCAGCAGCCTATATTAACTGGACCCACCCTTTTTTTTCATGAAGAGATTGAGTGATGTAATTCATGCAAAAATGTATATATGAGATTTTAATTTTCCCAGTAGGCCGAAATATTTGGCTTCCTCTTACACTGTCAAATGTGACTAATTACCCAGATTGTTTTCTAAAGAACAGTACTAATACTATGAATTGTAAAAGGATTCTGTGCATGTACTAAGAACAATATAATTTCGTAGCCCAGTGTTGCAAGGAAATTAAATAGGCCCATAAAAAGGAAATATTTAAAAAGATACTGGCAGATAAATCTGATATTTGAAAATTAGCCACTGTTATTCATTCTCCCCTCCTCATTAAAAAACGCTTTATTCTCCTGAAATGTTAACACTGCACGGCCCGCACCGCCTTTTGTCTCTGCCACCGTTAATTCGGAGCAGCTCCAAAGCCCCTGCAGTTAATCGCATTTGTCTGAATAGGGAGTCTACAAGTCCTCAACTTCACGGTTATTTCAGGAGGATTTATCACCTCCTTTAAGTCCTGCAGCACGATTTCAATTCTCTGCCAGTCATTCAACCTGACGTGTGTGTCTGCAGGAACAGGCCTTCAGCTCAAGGATGAGGGAGGAAAGGAAATCCTGTAAAATTATTTGAATTCTTTGAATTTTCTTTGCGAATTTACAGAAAGTTTTTAATTATGACGGTTGGCAATATTCTCACTCTAAAAATCGAACTTGTAGCCCATCAATAGCGCATTTTATCACTTTTTAAAATCATTATTATCACTATATATATTACATCCTGATTATCCTCTGTCATCGTCAAAAAATAAATAAAAAACAAGATACCAAACTCAGTATTAATCCGATGGATTAAGCTGCTAGAACTGCGTTGCTTCGACTGTATTCCTTTGGTATTTATTGGGAAAAAAAGCAGGTGCAGTGGGATTAAGACAGACTACCAGCGATATCCAGCATAATACTTAAAAAAAATCAGGTCTACCGATTAAAATGCGCACAGAGGCATTTATCTTTAAAGTATTTATGGTGGACAATTTTGAAATTCGCAAAACTGCAGCTCGGACTATTTGTGGGTCAAGCCTGAAAGAAAAAAAGTCTCACAGTTTTATTGCAATTAAATTTGTTTTCTTATCTCAAATCGTTTTAATCCCCAAAACTCCACAGAGCTGCGGGGCATTTTGTTTTCAGGGTGAATAAACTGGTATCCGGTTTAAATCACAGTAACATCTCCTTTTTATGCCATTTAAACGCGCAGATTCCAATTCTGACGCGTAGCTCCTCCAGAGTAGATTTACAAGCTTTAAATCTTTCATCAACGGTCTAACTGGAGCAAATAACGTAAAATATAAAATGTAGTTCATACCTTCGTCCCGGTCCATCGCTGTGCGCCATACCTGAAGCTACAAACTGCTCTGAAGTTGGACCCATCAGACATTTTAGTCCTTAACCTTTTATTATCTTTTACAGAGTTCATCTTAAAGTGTTGAGGCGACACAAGGCTCCGCTCCGTGTTGCCCGCAGCAGCACTGCGGATTTACAATGAAACAAAAGAAATCCAAACGGCGTTGTGAACTTCCTGAGTATCAAATGTCAATTTCAGCCCCTGCGCTCCTCTCCTCTCCCAGCGGCTCCCTCTCTCTCTCCAAACTCAACCTCCTCCCTTTTTACCTGCGCGTCCGAACTGCACACTGGCAGAAGGGAAGGTGCTCCGCGCACCTTTTTAAAGGCGCAGAGGCACAAAGGAGCAACCAGCTTGTGTGGGAATAAAACAAGAGCCCCGATAAATGCGCAAATGCTTTAATATTCTGCGTTCAAATCGTTCAAAAATACAGCTGCTAGTACTTATAAACTAAGACATGTTAATTTATAAAAATAAGCTATATTTTATTTTACTGTAAATTTCACAGATATGTTCATTTTCATATTAAAGGCGGGACAACCTGTCCTGTTTTTGAAGACAAACAATCCAATCCGACCTTTGAAATGCTGCGCTCACGGTGAAATAAGCAACCCTTCAAAACCGCGTGACCTCTCAGGGTACAAATCGTACCTGTGTGTACCTGTGTTCCTAACAGTGGACGTCTTTCAAGGAGCGGGACACAGACAGCTTCCATCCAGTCTCCCTGCCCTCGGTTCAGGCTGTGCGTCCACAGGTTTGTCCGGTAGAGGAGGACACGTTTCAAAGCGTCTCACCCGCACCAATAATCCAAACTGCCTGTGTGTCTCCTGTCCTGTGCGCTCATGACCTCTGCGGCCTCGTCTATTTAAGGTGGATCTCTTTGGAGGCGAGGGGACCTTAAAAAGTGGTGGCGCGTTAACCCGAGGACTGCAGCAGTCTGAGCGGATGAGGGTTGGTTTTGTCTCTCCGGATTAAACGATTTCCTGACGAATAATTTGGACCAACCCCCCGTTTCGACCGTCCCAACCTGAGAAAACACAGACACTTTTTCTCCTGTTAGGACAGCCTGATCATTTCATTTTTATTTATTTTATTTAAATTTTTTGATGAAGACATTCATTTACGCTTCGTCAATCTAGTGAGAAGAATCGAAAAAAGAGGAATTGCACCTATAAATTACGCAACAAAATAAAGGATCCAATTTTAAAAATGAACTTTATCAGAGTCTCATTTGCTTTAACCACATTCCCATAATACTGACACACAAAAGTAACTGTTTGAGGATTTTATTGGCCTATATTTTATTGTCTTTAGCCTATATTTTAATCTTAAAGAAGATCTAATGTTACTTCTCACGTGCTGCATGCTAAAGGAACAACACATTCTGCTGCAGGTCAGTGTTTGCATATTACTCTGTGTCACACAGGGCTAATGCATGTTTTTATATTTGTTTTAATCCTAAAGGCCTTTGCAGGCAGCAGAGAGGAGGCCTGCAGGCCTGTGGTTTCTGGATGGGTCAGTAGTTTACAGTTTACCCCCCCAGCACCCACAGACCGCATGCCGTCTCTATGGAGACGCAGAAAGAGACCGATGGAGACACTGACGAGTCAACCTACGATTTAAATCCTACTTTAATCCATGACGGGCCTGTGAATTCTGCTAGAAAATGAGCTGAAAACTGGCTGCACCCTGAAACTGACTACTGTCTAATTGCTGGAGTAAACAGAAGATTAGACAGCTCATTACGGTCCAGCGCAACATGGCACGCGCTGCATTTTCAGACATTAAACCAAGTGCGTCAGATCGACTATTTGGCGCATCTTCTCCCAGCCCCCTCAGCCCGGGATTAATTTTAGCCGGCGGATGCTGTTGAGGCTGCAGGTCTTGGGTCGAGATGCTGCAGGATCAAATGACAACGTCCAGATGGCTAATGATTATCAAATACTGCATTTAAAGCCTGCACTAGTGGTTACTGCGCGCACATTGCATAACATTTCCTGTCCGAGCAGAGCAGGAAAAATACCTCTGCTGAAACACCAAAGCAGAATATTTTGCTGCCGGACACATACAGCGGCTACAGTGCGCACTCTCTGTCTCTTTGCGCATTGATATGTCACCAAATCTCCTCTGTCAAACCCATACAACCTGAGGTTGTCCTGATGGAGGCCGGGCGTCCTCTCGGGCCTTCAGGGGCCTGTTGCTCCTCATCCGTAGCCGCAGAGGGGCCCTTGCTGGAGTGAGAGCCTGAGGGCCAGTGTCCCTGCTGCTTCACTGCAGGATGCTTAATATATGAGCGCGAGCTCTGCCCATGCTCCTCTCGGATGGCCAACAAGAGTCCATTTACCTGCTGTTGATAATTAGGCAGATAACTAGTTGGATAAAACTCCTCTAATATTTAGAGGTGATGGGGCTGGGTTCGGTTACACTCCTTTCAGGCTGGACAGCGACAGTGAAATCAATCCGCGGCAGCTCGTCGTTGCTGCTCAGCGTCGCGGAGCCCGAAGCCTCTGCAGGCATTGATGTGGTTTCCACCTGGAGAAGCTGAAACCGGAGCCGCGGATCATCTGTGCGAGAGGCCGGCGTGTATAGGAGATGGTTATCCAGCTATGAATATTTAAAACACTCATTTGGGTCTTTGCTGTCGTGCCGGCGTCGGATGGAAACAGGTGCCAGCGGAGGGATAAGGTGGACGCCGCGCGTTTGTGCCGCCATCCGCCTTCTGTGAACGGATCCGGGGCATGTGATAGGACTCCGGATGAAATAATAACGCGAAGATTCAGTCTGATGCTCCGAGAGAAAAACTCAATGACAACAACAGAGATCAGTTTACTGATGATGCTAGAAATGAAGCATGTTCATCATGAATCCCCACATAATGTTTAAAAAGAAAGAGGAGTTATCCTACAGGATTTAATAATCTTGTGTAAGGTTAAATGTTACAGAGAACATGCAGAAAAATCATAATTATAAATAATTGTTAGATATTTGTAGCCCATCTGACAAAAATAGGTCAAACAACAAAAACAGGATCATATTTTTGTGGGAAATTAATTCTAAATTATTACTCTTAATATGAAATGGTGACGTATTTTTGCTCTGACTGGCTTTTCCTCTGCAGAGGATTATTAAACAGGGGATTATTTCAAATACTGCCCTCAGCAAACACAGAATCATCTCTCGGGAAAATAAGATTCAAGAAAATGTGTTAAAACATGTTACACAAGAGAGCGAAATTTAGATCCACATGATAAGATATGAAGCCACACAATAAATTACAAAAGGACACACATCAGTTAAAGGAGTTAACAACAACAACAATGAATAATTTAAAAAATGCAAATGTTGCAGAAATTGTAACAGAAATTGCACAAATGCACAAAAATTGCAACAGTGAAGATAAAAATAAGGTCTGAAACTAATGCAAACAGCACTGAAAAAGCAGATGCAGGCTAATAGAAAAATGATCAAAACAGGCAACTATTTGATTGATATTTATATTGATGATACTGACATAAGAAACAGATGTTTCTCTGTTTTTTTCACACAACCTCCCACTAAACCGACCCTCTGCAGAACACAAGCACCGTCCCCCTGCTGTCCGCCCCTCACTCTCGTCCCCTTGTCGCAGCAGAGCAGTGAACAGTGGGGGCATGTTCGTCAGTGGGTCATCTATTAGTAAAAACCCACAGATTATTGTGTTGCTTGCTGCTGCTGCTGCACCACCACTACAGTCTCATCCACCCACCCCCCTCATTTGCCAGTGAAACAGAGCCTGTAACCTGAGAGGGCCCTCTGCCTGTCACCCAGCCCCAGCTTGAGAAACCCAACACAAAGCCTGCATGACAGCGAAGGCTCACCCAGATCAGTTGCCGGGGCTCTCAGCTCACCAACAGATGTGTTTTTGGAGACTATTAAAGAGATTAACAATGAAAAAAAGTAACCAAATCAGTTTGGCAACATGTTTTTTTTGGTCATGATTGTACCATGTGGGTCTGTGGAAGCGTCATGCCATAAAACAAGCCATGATGGTTTACTCTGTGTCCTGATTTATACTGACTTTTTTCTCAACATGCATAAGTAGGCCTTTACTTTGAGTCTGAGGCCTTCATTAAAGAATGGACGCACTTATTGCTAAAAGCTTTTGCTGTGGAAAACACTGCAGCTAAGAGTGAGTGATCGTAACTTGCAGCAGACAGCCCATGAGCCTAATGTGGAGCCTCGGGGCATCATAATGCCTTAAAAGGCCACAGCGGCACAGGTCACCTGACCGCCCTGCTCAGTGCGGCCCAATCAGACAGCTGGCATTACGTCATGGAGGCCCACAGTTTGTCTTGACCAACGCACTGCGGATAAAACAGAAGCTCTAAATATTTCATTGAGATTCTCAGGTTGCTGGACTTGTGGAGGTCAGGACTGTGAAGAGACAGATCACATCGTCCTGTCCTGCCGCCCTCCATCCACTCTCCTCCGCCTCCTCCTCCTCCTCTTTTGATGCAGTAAAGCAGGTTGAAGACAGAAGGTTGGGTTTTTACAGCCTCAGTTCTCAGCTATGGTTCTCAAAATGAAGTACAATGAGAGTGATGTTGCTGTCGTTGACACTCCGGTAATTTTTGCAAATAAATGTCAGTTTTTGTGTCAGCAAGCTTGTCTTCTGTGGCTCCAATCTGCAGTCATTTACTTGTTTCGCAGGCCTCTTTTGTATGGGATGAAAATAATGTCAATATTAGAATCTGAAAAAGCAGCTCCAGTTGTTCAAAACTGCACTTAAAAGTTTGACATACTGTAAAAAAAAAGGTTTTGCAAGACTGTAAAAAAGATTTGAAGGCTTGCAAAAAGTTTGGATGGGCTGAAAACAGATTCAGGTCTTTGCAAACAGGAGATTCTAATCAAGTTTTCCTTCTTTAAAACTGCAACACCTTTTTTACAGTGTTGGGCCCACACATTCTCAGAGTTCCAGATTTGTCACTGTTCTCTCACTGTGTTCATTTGTGTTCCTTGATTCAAACCTTGTAAATGGTGACCTGGAAACAGATGTGCATGTGTTCACAGAAAAGTTTTGAAGTGCTGAAACAGTAGTTTTGAAAGTGCAAAACATTTTTTTCAAACTGCATCTGCAGTGTTGCAGACTAATTTTTTCAGAGCCAAGTTTTCAGAACCCAGTTTTCAGAGATTTGGTCACACAGCTGCAAGCTTTCGAGTCATGTGATTATTGGTTCTGCTCTCTCACAGGTTTGATTTGAAACTGACACGTGTCGATCACCTGACTGACATTCTTGGGCAGGCTGAAGACCCTCCTGGGCCTGATTTAGACATGCTGCAGCTTGTGGCCTGGCACTGAATGCACAGAGAAAGGTGTGCATGAAATATACAACTAAACAAAAAGCAACTGTGATCATTCATCCAAACATCTAAGAAATATCAGACTGGAGAGTAATTTCATGTTTGTGTGCTGCAGCAGATATGAAGACAGACAGGAAGAGGGAGCAGATTGATGCGTGACAGAATACATTTTTCCGAGGAGAGGGGATTAAACAGCCTTATGTCACAGCATTTATTCCCCCCTGCTGTGATTATACAGAGGGGGGGGTGCAGCTGAGGGATAGAGGAGGATGCATGAGGCAGCGCCCTCATCTGGCTCTCTTGTGAAACTGCATGCAGAGGATGCCCTCACAGCATGGGTAATCTCACAGGCCAGTGTCCCCTTCAAAATAAAACGCCAGACAGAAGCATGGACACAGATCTATATAACTCTCGTGCAGAGCTGTAGAAACACCCACCAGCACTTTGAACTTTTGAGACAACTCTCACTTGATATCAAAGGCTACAATAGCAGATTTACCACCAAAAACATTGTTTAAATGTTGGCTCTGAAGGAAGCTCAGGAGGCAGTGCTGTGCGTTAGAGAGGCTGCAGTCATTCATCATCCTCATTTCATAATGGAAGTACTGGGGCTCGCTCCTCAGTATCACGTTTCACAGCACTCACACTACACACTGATCAGCCAGACAGTGGCTCATATTGTATAAACTGACTGAGACGGTCGTGACAGGAATGTAGTGCCACACTGACACCTTGTGGAAGAGCTGCTATTACAGGCCAATTTTCTGAAAAACACAAAACCTGATTTTTTAAATAGATTGAGTGTGGAAACTGACTGTGAGAGGACCTTTAAATCTGTTCAGATGCAGCATAAGGCTTCCTGTCTTCAGTCCTGGTAATAAATTTCCAATACAAGTATTCAATTATCCATTATTTGCAATGTGCTTATTCTTTGCAGGGTCGCTGAGGGATGAAGCTGGGCCCAGCTGACACTGGGTGCGCAGTGGGGTATACCGTGGATAGGTCACATGACATTCATCATAAGGCTAAGGTCAAACGTTCACAGAATAATGCAATTATTTCTTATTTTGTCCTCTGAGGGTGACTGTATATTTTGGCTGAGATCTCTTAGAACACCTCAGCTTGGCAGTGTGTATTTGAATAAATGTCTTTTTTTCTGGACTTGTGACTCAAAACATTTTCTAGAAACATGTAATACAACAGGAAAAGGGAAAAAAAAATACAATTGTATATCAGGTTGTGATATTTTCCCCATGTAAAAAAACCTGTACATATATGTATGTTGTTGCACCTTTGTAAAGTCATCTATACGATTTTAAAATGCTAAAATTGCTTAAAAAATACAGAACATGATCAGTTTTCAAAAGAACCAAGTGATTACTTCTGAAAACAAACATATTACAGAGTTTAAGAGGAGAGTAAACAAGTTTCTAACTTTAAACATGTTTAAAAGATATAAGAACACAGTATTTAATGGGGTTGTGTAATGACAAGAATCTGACAATATCACAATACAGGGGTTAAGATATGATATATTGTGATGTATGTAAATATTATTGGGGCGGTGTATTGCAATTTTTTTTTTAGTCTTGTTTTAGGAAACTGTCATAGTGTAAAAACCACAATATCCCAAAAAGGTTTTTTTTTGTGTGTAATCCAAATGTCATATCAAAGTTTTTGTGCAGTAGCTGTCAAGGGTTTAAAAAAAAACTAAAATGAACCACTGACAGAAATCTTTGCATGGAAACTATTGACTAAGACTGAATGTTTTTAAGAATTGTTGCTTTACTACAAATATAACACTGCAATATTGATATGTATTGATATTTTCTAACACCCTCTGTATTTAAGCCAACCAAGCTAGTAGTCAGCTCATGAAGAGGAAATTGTCCATAAACTTTTGCTGGATAATACAAATCCACAGGTTCCAACTTTTATAAAACAGAGAAAAAAAAAAACCAGAAAAGTTGACAAATGTTGGTGTTAAGTTTGCAAAATCAAATGAGATTTGTTTGAAAAACTCCAGAGATGATTTTTTTTTTGCAGCAGATTGGAATCATGAGCCTCAGACAAAGACCATTTATACACATTGAATGTTTTATTAAAAAAGAAGTTATAACAGTTTATTTTATACACAACTATTTATGAGGTTATAAGCCTATTAATAGAGAGCATTTTGTCTTTTTGACAAGCATGCCCACTTCACAATGCAAAGAAAAAAACAAGAGAAGGAGGGCAAAGAGGGTGATAAAAATAAGACCAAGGATGGACTTTTTCAAAACAAAAAATAAACCTTTTGACTTTTTAACCCTCAAGTATCACACACTAGGTAACAAATACATAGTTTCTATAAAAAAACTGCCATTTTCCATGCTGTGTGTGCCTGCTAAATCCCCTGATAGCAGCAGTAGGCCAGCACGGGGCACAAATCCACACGAGCACAAGACAGAATGGGAGGTGTGCACCAAGCGGGCCTCGACTCCACACCAGAAGCATGCAAGTGCACGAGGGGACACAGTCAACACATGTGGGGAGGTGATACTACAGGATCAGGGTGCTGGCTCTCTGCAGCTGTGCTGATAAAACAGAGAATGGGCCCCGGCCGTCCTGTCGGTGAATTGAGGAGAGAACAGTCCATTCGCTTTGCTGAGGCCCCTCATCCTCACTGTGTGTGTCCGGCGGGCTGTGGGGGCGTGTGTGAGTACAGTTGTTGGGCTGGACTCGACAGTCTCCGCAGGTTTGTAGTTAGAACTCTGAGCCCCCCCCCCAATCCCATCATGTTAATTAGTCGCTGTTTGAGCTGTGGGTAATTAAGACGTTGTTATCTGTACACCTGCAGTCTCAGAGCAGAAGGGGTGGAGGGGAGAAAGCCAAAAGGGAATTAAATAAAAGCACAAGAAACAAGTTTTTCCATACTCCTTCAAAAATAATTTAGAATTTAAGTTGCAATAGGAAGCATGATCGTTCACTGGTTTGAGATTTTCTTTAGCTCTTGACTTGAGTGAAGACCACCTGAAACATAGAGGCAGTGATTATTTCTATTTGCTAAATGTGAGAGAAAGAGAACAGATGAGGCTGCTGAAAGGTTATCGTCACCAGAGCAACACCACAGCTGAGGAGTTCATCAATTTATTGCCCAGCAGATGCAAATAATGCCGAAAACCAAATGATGATGTCACCCAAACTCTTATTTTGAAAAAGACAAAAAATATCATTAGTTCCCTGTTGCACCGCTGCATCACAATGTGCTATTTTATTACAATTCTCAGCTCAGATAGACTGTTGTTCTCAGCACTTAAGAAATACTGCACAACAAAGTTAAAGAAGAATTCCTATCAGAATTAATTAAAACAAAAGCTCAGGTTGTCATCAGTGTAATAATTTAGCTGACATCTTTCACCAGTGGCGGCAGATGACCAAAGATTAAAAACAAAAAAAGGAAGTCTCTTCACCAAATAAATACATATTTATAGGCAGCTTTGGGAGAAAACCAGGGCCTGACAGATATATTTGTTTGCCGATATTGGCCTATTGCAGATATATCAGTATTGGTGTATATGTTCTCTGAAATGTGGCCATATTAAAACTGTTTTTAAAGGCCAGAAAAATGCTTAAACTGATGATTGAAAATGGTGTAACGATGTAGTTTGTCCAGCAGAGGGCGGTTAATTATTTCATACCTAATGAGTGTTTACTGCTCAGTGCACTGATGTTTGGAATCAAGTTTGTTGAAATGTAGGACATCCTGCCTCCATTACGTATCTTTGTCACAAGTACCTGATAACCACATTTAGTCGTTATTATACTACTCAATGTATCAGGTAACAGAATTTTCTTGTGTCCTAATATCGGTATCTGCGTCTGACCCATTACTCCGATATCCGTCAGGCCCTAGAGAAAACACAAGCCGACTGTGAGGGTGAGAATCTTTGTTCTGTTCGGGTGGATGTGGATCAAACACTTCACTGCAAACACTCTGAGCACATGGAAAACATTCAGTAGCTTTATACTGCCTTCAGCACGTTGAAGAGCATGAAGTTAGCTCCGCAACAGTTAAACATGGCTGCATCCTGCTGCAAGCTAACCTCGAGCTAACATTCAAAACTCCCCCCCCTTGGGCTGGATGAATAGGAGAGATTATCCCATAACTTTTTAACAGTCACACTCTTCGGATAAATACCGGAAATTAAAAACAAATCAAGTGGATCGAGTGGGAGTGTCTCTGTTCTAAGTCTGCATTCAAATGCGGTGATTGTGAGCGGAGGATTTAGAATCGTGCTCTCTTGAAAAAAGGGCTGAACCACACTTTTCATTTCTGTACAGTTGGATCTATCAGGCTCACTACAGGTCAAACATTACCCTAGTTTGAAATCACTCACACTCATCTGTACAACTGTGAATCTGCAAGGAGAGGACAAGCAGGCATGTCTATGGAGCATCTTACATATAACCACACAAGAGACGCTAACTAAAAAAATCAGATGAGCAAATGAATGCTTTATCAGGTAAGTATACCAAAACTAGCTAACTCTATCTGTAATACAGCCATATAGCATATGTTGTTTAGTTGAAGTCAACACCCAGCAAATCTAACTATCCTGACATGTCAAAAAACACAGTTCCAACAAATATTAGCATGATTTCCATCCTTTCAAGAAGTCCTGTGTGAAAATGTGAATCACAATGCAAGATGTGACCGACTATATTTCTGACCTGAGCCGTAAAACCTTAGCTCAAATAAACCCAACGCCACTCAGCCCTGGGTAGTTCCTCTCATCTGCAACAAAGTGAAAATGTGGATGTCGAAATTACAAGTTGCACTGGATCAAACTGCAGGACGATGAGAATAAAAGTCGGATGAGTACAAACAATGTGCTTTTCTAGCTACTGTTGACCTTCATGGCTTTTTGGAGACATGGTTTTTGGGGGATTTCTTCGATGGTCACCTTCCGTTTGGGATGAGGCACAGAAGAGGGAGTCGAGATCAAAGGTGAGTAGGAGTCAGCCTCGAATCTCCCACTCGGGATCACAATCTGCCACAAAGCAACCAGTGATTCTTACTGCAATGCAAAAGGTTTTCTA
>JAPZDX010000015.1:10934872-10946325 GCA_029783625.1 Naso annulatus | reverse complement strand
AGGTGAAAAAAATGTGATGTCTCTCATTTGTAATTAATAAAGACAGTTCAAGTTTAGCCAAACTGCCTCTGCCTTTAGACACAAAACAGACATAAGTTGAACCCGAGAGACAGTTTGGCATTACTGTTTCCTCTTGACTTTGGTTTTTGACTGTTTGCTTGATGAAAATCATCTGTCTTTCTTGCAAACATGCTAGTTTTAAGAAATAATTCTTGCTTTCATGAAAACAGTCTTGTATTGCTCTGATATGAATCAGATTCGGCTCCAGGACTTCCCCTCATGCCATGAAACTACCTGATGCAATGTCCCTGTGACCCTCCAGGGGCGCTGATTCACATTTTGAGAAACACTGATTTCACCCCAACTAGCAAAGCAGTAACGTCTCCTTTTCAGATCTGGACTTTTGCTCCAAAGCCTTTTTAAATTGCTTTCTGAGTGAAACTGTGAAGGTGTTTGACCGTCTCATGGCCCACCTTGTAGTTGTTGGCCTCCCTGTGTGCCTCCACCTCATTCTCAGCTCTGATTGTGGTCTTTGTGGTGCCTTCATGCCAAACCTCTTCTCCATACCGTGACGGAGTAGACCGGGCACCTCGCGATGGAGTGGACCGGGCCGAGGCGGCGTGTCCTCCTGTGCAGATCACAGCTGTGAGACAACTCTTCCACATGGCAAGAGGAACATTTCTGTGATGGGAGCAGCCTACAAAATCACAGCAGCACGATATCAACAGACTCTCATTCACCTCTGTGGACGGTGAGGAAACATTTGGGGGTGTAGTGGCAGAAGTGGTGGACAGAATCATCCGGTGAGGGCATCTCCGCTGCACCGAGCTCTGGATGCTGGGGGCCAGCACAGGGCCAATCAGTTGGAGTCTGTCGCTGCGGTAACCGCTGATGCTGCTCAGGATCTACATAGTTCTCTGAATCAGGAAATAACATGGAGAACAGGTTAAAAAAGGCACTGCAGGGATTAATATGACACCATTTGCCAGTTCAGCAATGAAAATATGCTGAATTAAGACTGGAAATGATGACAGGAACAATACTGACACACAAAGTCACTTCACTTGCATTTAAAGTGTCAGGATTGACTGACAGCCAGGACCAACACCCTGCGTTTGGCCAACAGAAACATGTGTGACTAACAAAAACCGCCTGAGAGTCATGCAGGATGTCCCCTCACCCGACATAATGTCAATGGCCAAAACATCCAAGACCGATCACATTATCAATGCATTGCAGCATATGGAGATAAGAGGAGTTTGCAGACTGTCCCTTGCTTTGAAAGTAAAAATAGAGGCATGCTGCGTGTACTGTGCACAGTCCATCTGCCTCTAATGTGGTTCATGGGATCTGACTTTCTGTCTTCTTGTCAGTTGCCTCTTTACATGTCTGATTTAAGAGACAAACAACCAAACTAACATGATGTGAGCAAGATACAGGCTACAGTAAAGCTGCAATCATCACAGTTAAATTGACCCCATGTTAAAATCCTCGCCTCTACCCGTCCTGTGATAAAGCTGTAGCGGAAGTGACCTTTAGAAGTTCAGAATGACTTAAAATCAGTTATTTTAAGAACAAATGGACTTCTGCGGAGCTCGGCAGTCAAACAGGAGCTAAGTTGTAAAGTTGAACTCTGATTGGAGGAAACTTTGGCAGCACAGGTGACTCTGATGAACGCGCTTGAGACAAACTGAAGGAAATTAACGCACAAACACATTTTGCTTGAGTTTTTAATTCCTCTGTGAGGAGACAAACGTTGTCAATGGAAACAGAGAAGTTTGGTCTCACCTGCAGAATCCGCCGCGGATCTTCGCCGCAGGTGCTCCATATCGCCGGGCCTCAACGCGGACTTCTTGTTAGACATTTTGGCTGAGCTTTGGTTTGTTCGTCTGCTGTCGCTCCTGTCTCATGTGTGCTGAGGTTCCCCGCCTCCTCAGTCACTGTCAGTGTTCTCCTCACGGCTCTGACTCCATAAAGCGGCACGCAGGGGAGGGGGAGGGGAGCAGCAGGGAGGACTCCCGACTTCACCCTTCTGTTCATTATTAAAGTTTTATTTTACCCCTGCAAAATTGTTTCCATCTTTTTCTCTTCGGATATATTTGGATTCAAAACCTACTAACGTACTTAATTTAAAAAAAAAAAAAAAAAAAGAATAAATTTAAAAAAATGAAAGTTTGAATTGAAAAATTCCCAACTGTAGCGCCCCTAGTGGTAGAATCATGAAAGAAAGCTGCAGGTGTTGTGCTGAGTTCTGCCTGCCTGCAGAGAACTGCATCCCCTCTTTTTTCAGACTACATGCATAAAATTCTCATTATTAAGTCAGAACGGACCAAAATATGCGCTAATAATAATTTTGCTTCTAAAGCATCGCAAAAGGACTTTTGGAGGTGCATGCATTATTCGGCATCACTGATTTTGGTCTTGCAGAGATTTGCATGCACCCCTTTTTTAAGACCAGGTGAGTGCTACATGTATGAAAAGTCAATACAGCCCAAATATGAAGTGGAAACAGCTTTATGACAAAAGCGGGTCAAAGTCATTGTTTTGAGAGAAAGTCTCAGGTCTTTGCTCTCGAGTCCCTGAGTCAAAACAGGCAGGTCCAAAGTCCTAAACTTTGAACTCAGATTCCTAAACAAGTCATTAGTTCTCTTCTAAATCGATTAAATGACACAAATCATGAATGATTTTAAAATTTATATTTACTTCTTTAAAAAAGTATAAGACAAGAAGACAACTTAGCCCACTTCTTCATGCTTTGTTCTGCAACTTGACTTAATATTGTCAGATGTTTCAAACAAAAACGATTATAGGGGAAAAGAGTCGACCGGCTGGGAATAAGTAGTGTTAACTTTAGCTGAGTCAGGAAATGAAGGGAATTTATATTGATCTGTGGCAAACTTTTTAAATAACATTCATTTCATTCTTAAGTCAAAAGGCTCAAGTCCGAGTTAAGTCAAGAGTTATTGGCGTTAAAGTCCAAGTCAAGTTGTAAGTCTTTAACCATATTGTCGAGTCTAAAGTCATCACATTTGTAACTCAAGTCTGACTCGTGTCCAAGTCATGTGACTTGAGTCCACACGTTTGACTTTTGACCCTAAAATGTTTGCATAGAAACTTCAGTGCACGCAATATTCACTTACACTGATTTCAGCCTTGCTAATTTTTGCTTGCAGCATTTTTTTGAGACCAGGTGGCTGCTACATGTATGAAATTGTAAGTTAATATTTTTAGTATTTAACTAATATTAATAGTACTAATACTAATAATATTAAAACTGCAGTTATCTTTATGTTTTTATCAGTGTTTTCTCCAGTTGAAATCTATTTCTAAATCAATGCTGTTCTATGCAAAATATGAAAACATTACATTGTATTTAAGTAGAATTATCTTCAGTTTAGGCTTTTGACCAATAGAAATGTGAACTTTCTGTTCATGTTTGAGTGAAAGGATTGGTCATTCCATCTTTGAAGTATGCAAACGAGTGGAAAGGTTAAAAGATCTTGTGTTATTGTTTAGCATTTGATGATTATTAAAGCGTTTTATATACTGAAAATACTACCCTAATCTATATTTTTGACCAATCAGATGCTCAACTCTATGAGTGCAATAGTGATAATTCACAAGAAGTCCAGACGGTGGCTATACCACACCTTGTACAGCAAACCAGTCACACAGAAAAGTGTAACGTTACTTTTATTTACATACAAAAACAAAAAGTACAGCTGCACAGTCAAAGGGACAGATTTTTTTACACAGTTGGGAGACTTAACACAGAAAGCAAAACAAGGCCGACAGGAAAGCCTCAATCGTTTAGACGGCTTACAAAAACAGAGGCAAAAAAAGTCAAACAATTTTTTTTTAAAGTAATCTTCATTTAAATTTCTTAATATCTTCCTGGGTGGACATCATCTATGGTTGATCTTTTATTGCCAAACTCACACTATGTTGAAGTTAGGCTGTGTGGTAACTAGAGATGATATAAATATTTCTCTATCTTACACATCTCACATGAATAACTCGACATTTATATTAGACAAACAAATCTGCATCAGCTGGGAAGCGTTCAGTCACAGTCTTCTTCAGCAACATTTATCCATACTGAGCGTAACATGACGACGCTATGGGGGAAAGTTTGGCTACAGCACAAGTACAGTGACAACTTTTTATAGCACAGTTGACTCTTCCCTTTTATATATCATATCAGCAGAGTAATCAGGTGATTTGATATAGAAATCTGTACAAATAATACCCTTAATAAGAAACTTATAAACAACCTATATACAGTAGCTGACACACATAAAAAGAGACTGAAAAATAGATGCACTGAAGAAAAAGACTCAGGAAAAAGTAACTTGTCCACTGCAGTCTAAAATACATTACAAAAAAGGTTTTAAACTGGACTGAAGAGGAAAAACATGAATACCAGTTTACACTGAATATGTACAACAGACAAAAGTGGAAATACTGCTGGAAAAATAACACTATTGAAGATAAACATATAAGGAGAAAAGTTGATCTGGGGGGAAAAAAGCCGTTCTGTTAATTTCAGTACTTGACTTTCAGGTGAACAATAAAATAAGTGATGGTTTATTGCAACTTTTAAGTAATTAGTGTTATAGCTTAGTTACTTTTTTACACTTGCTGATTAAAGAGTACCTACAAGATTTAGTGTGGAGGATTTAGTGGAACCTAGTGGTGAAGTTGCAGACTGCACCAGACTCAGTATTCCTCCGCTTACCTTCCCCTTCTAAGCGAAAAGGAGACTGTACCGCGGCCATGCACTTCTAAAATTCGTGACACTCTCTCTTTAGAGCCGGTTTGTTCATTCTGAGCTACTGTAGAAACATGTCAGTGCAACATGGTGGACTCTGTGACCCAATCCCAGACCAACCCCTATCCACTCCCTGTCTGTTTGCGCGTTCTCGTGGAGCTGCCGCCACACTGAAGGCCGTCTCAAACCAAGCAGTGCGGAGTGTAAGTGGACTATTAAACGCTTAAGTAGCGAGCCCGCATCGGTGCAGGCTCATGGCCGTTCTGGCAGGAAGTGCAACAGGAAAATGGAGGAGGAAACAACACACAAATGGAAGTTCTGTTTTTCTACTTTGTTCAGTAGCCTTTTTTACTCGCCCGTTTGTCACGATGACAAACAAAATCACCAGAACTGTGGAAATTCAGATCTGTTGCAGTAGTGACAGACAATTAATATGATATTTAGTCTGCAGGCTGCCTGCTTGTTGCACACTCCTGAGACGCTTTTGTCTTTTGCGAGCAGCAGCTATCATTGCATACTTTAAGTAAATAACACAACAGCCACGGTGACGGCTAAATCCATGTTTTGGTTGAGTGTAAAAGGTGTCCCATAGTTTGGTTGTAGACATTTGTACCCTCCCCCTTCAGCAGAAGGACACTCCACAGCTGCGAGTGTAATCTGATTTGAAGCGACACTTCGACGTTAAGCGGTGGTGGGCAGGGTGTGTTTTGGGATTGGGCCTGTGGAAGAGGACTTGCTGCCTCTGTAGCAATAAAAGGCTTATACTATAAAGGTGACAAAACACAAAGATTCTCATTTTCAGGTTATCACAGACAAAAAAACAATACTTGTGAATATTTAATTTCTAAAATACTGCACAGTGGACCTTTAAAAACCCCTAAAAGCCTTGGTTTTGTTTTGTTTTAATGTTTCACCTTGCAGCAGTGATGCACAGGTCAGGTGTACTTCAAGACCTTGTGACATCACTACTGATGGGTGTGATTATAGGTGCAACAGCTCTCAGTGATGGCGGTGATGGATGTGGTCAGAGGAATTGACTGAAAAAGATGGAGGACGTTAACAGCAGCTCAAGGGTGAAGCAGAAATGTGTTGATCGCCCCCTGGTGGCTGGCTGCAGCAGGTGTCATAAATCCGGCTCGTAATTTATTCTGTTTAAATCCGAAGTAGACGATCATAAAGTCCTTACACAAATTTAATCATTTCATTTAATATCTCTTGTATCACAAGTTCTTGAAGAAACCTCCAAACGCTCAGTAATTATTTCCGTGATATTCGTAGTGATAGGACAGGTGAGATTATGGTTAGTACTTCAAACTAACTGTACATAAAAACAAGTAATTAATGGCTAAACAGAAGTGGGAAGAGAGAAATGGAGTTTTTGGAACATTACAGTAAAAGAAGACCTGGGTTAATAAGCATTCGCATGTAACCGAAAGTATTTTACCTCTATGGCCTCCTGTACGAGTCAGGGCTTTTTGAATAATTCCACGAGCAGTAAATCCAAGTTTAAGAAAATAGCTGACTTTCAAAAGTTGTACTGACTGTCTACATCTTCAAAATGTCCTTAAAGGTATTTGCAGAAAAAATTTCACTGTGCTAATTGGCATTTCATCCTTGACACGTAAACTAAAACCGCCGTGTTTAGAGTTCATTGTTGTCACAAACGTGCTGGGCTGATGCTAGCTGATGAGTGCACGGGGAGTTCAGAATAAAAATCAGTTTCAAGCCATTAAGAGTTTAGCTGCCTCATTTGTCTCACCCTCACGGAGTTGCCTTTGAAATTTAATTGGACACAAATTAAGTATAAAAAAATACTTTTTCATTAACTTATTCACAACATATTTTTTTTCACTTTATCCCTTTGCTTTTTCTAAAAAAAAAAACCCAAAATCAAATGAAGAAAATAAAAAACTGACCAGCTTAGTTCCACCTTGACCTCTGGGCTTTCATATTAGGTGCACTTAAGTAAGAATTTTGAAAGTATCCAGCACTTTTTTGTAGCTTACTGTCTGTGTACCACAACACAACATAATGGAGCTTTGCTCTCAGAAGTCAGAGTCAGCATCCATGAGCTCCGCCTCCATTAAATTGGTCCGGGAGTGAACAGGTCCGTAGCCGGTCCTTCGGCCAGCTGGCACTCGAGTCATGTGGGCCATCCTCTCCGTCAGCCCGTCGCGGTGATCCATTTCCGCGGGGTAGCGAGAGGATCCACTGGGCTGCCAGCTGGAGGCTGAGGGAAGGCAGCGCGGGCTGAGACCCAGATCCTCTGGGCGGTCGTTGGAGAGCAAGTTGCGGCTATAGTTGTTCCAGTTGTTCTGGTATTGCGGGTAAGGGCACCTCTCCTCACAGGACAGGGGGTGGGATGGCTGGAAATCCGGGCAGGACCCTGGCAGGACTTCCTCCTCCACCTGTCTCTGCTGTTCACGCAGATTAGCGACCAGACTGGGGTGACACGGCAGTTTGGGCAGGCGAGGCACTGAGCTGCGGCCAAACTCCCGCTGGCAGTAAGCCTGCGGGTCCACCGCCTCCTCTGCTGGACGCACTTCCTTCTTCCTCTTCTTCTTCTTCTTTTTCCTCTTGATCATTTCTGGTGAAATCTCGGCCTCCACCATCCACAGCCTGTTCCTCTCCTCTGGAGGTGGCACTGTGGAAAAACGAAGTTTGCGTTCAACATAATAAAGAGAAGGAGAAAAGTTGAGAGAAGAGGGACAAAGCTGATAGAAAAAAGGTCAAGACAGAGAAAAGGACGGACGGGATGAGGGAGCAGGTTTCCAGCTCTCACCTGGTGTACCAGTCGGAGTAACAGAGATGTCCTGAGGCAGGATGGCTCCTCGCCTGGCAACCATCTTAGTCACATGCTGCGCCCAAGCTGATGACATGTCATTCGATGCCTCATTGAGGTCAAAGTTGATGCCAGCTAGGAAAAAGAAAGGACACCACAAACTCTCAATATAGGGCCAACTAAGGACAGCTTTAAATCCAACATACTCTTAATGGCTCCCCCGCGGTGCCTCTTTAGCTCTGAACTGCTCCAAGCTACACAAACATGGCAGCCACAGCAGCCTCACAGCTTACATGTGCATGAATGTGTCAGTCAGTTCTTAGCTACAGACATAACAGATGTCCCCGCCCGTGTAACCTCCATGCCACAAAAAAGCAATTGGAAAAATCTTTTTGTGCCAAATGTGAAAGAGAAGTCACACACAGTGGTTCACAAGGGAGCTCATTACATCAGCACACATGGCACAGTTTTTCTTCATTTTACTACCAAAGACAACACAGCTTAGAGGATTGGTTCATGCTCACTAATCAGCCAAGAAACACTACCAAAGAAACAGTCCTGTCAAGGAAACCTAAAAAGAATCTGCACGGTAAGAGATACCTCTGGACACGAGTGAGAAAATGTCTTTTCGTTTGTTTTGGCGAAGCAACCCTTTAATATGGGCGTGAAACAGGGAGTCTGCTATGATTAATATTCATATAAAGACCATATGAACATGAGGCAAGGGCTCCATGATAAATAATCCAAATCATCCACCTTGCAGTTACAACTATTGGCCACAAGGTGGAGTTATGCAAACATCACCAAAAATGGCTTCCACTTATTCCTCCTTCACTAAAGTTGGACAATATAACAAAAACTAGAGCAAACTTCACTATGATTATGATTCCACTTTATGATTAACTATCAGGTCAGCTTCCTCGGAATGAACCATCTGAATTAGTGTAAATGACTCACCCACTGGTCCATCGTGGGACACGGTGTGCATGCTGAAGGACATTTCCTTCTCTGGGTCCTTGTGAAGCTCCTTCCTCATCGCAAACGCCTTGGCAATCATTTTGCTCTTCTTGATCCTCTTGGGCTCGTTGTCACTCCGGCCAATGATCCTGATTCGGACACAAGGTAGGTTAGGAAAGAGAATCACACCTGGTATAATGAGAGGAAGTATTTTACCAAAGAAAACCCGTCAGATGGTCGGAAAGATGCACAGGTAGCTGAAAATCACATGTTTAAGGCCATCATCAGACATGTGACCTCGAGCAAGATGCTGATTTTGAACAGGTTCAACATCTTACGCCGCTTTGGATGAGACAGTCTGGACTGAAAACAGTCAATCATAGAATTTTACAGAACCAGAGACCAACATGGCAAACATAACTCCACACAGTGGAGACTGTAACGTCCTGTTAGAACAATGTAGGTGAAATTTAAGATGTTCTGTCCTGGAGATGGACTGTCCTTGAGATTAAAGTCACACATTTATAAGACAAAAACATTACTTTTCTTTGCTGGGATGGATCAGCAAAATCAGACCACAGATGCTGTGGCTTGCTGATCAAATTACATTGTGCAATCAGTTTTAGCAAATAGGACAAAGTCGTGATTTGATGATCAGAAATATGGAGTCGTGCTGTTCTACAAACTATCTGAATTGCACCGACTGTGATCAGCAAAACCCAAGCATCTCTGCAACATAATGTAGTTCCTGATGCAAAAAAATCACTTCATTAAAGGTTTTTTTTTTTGTCAGCTTAGGCCAAATTCACAGCGATGTCTCTTGAAAGTCTAACTCTGTGTGATAAAATGGTGATTTTAGTCAAAGAACATGAATATTTTGAATGTTTTTTCTGATTAATTTGTGATTTTAACCTCAAAATTTTCTTAGTTTTTCATTGAAAAAAAAATATTGAAAAGTATGGCTGTTTTTTCTTGTACATTTGTGATTTTTTTTCTTCATAGTAAATTAACCACTTTAATCTAAAAGAATATTCAATTTTTTCCTATAAATTTACAACCTTAGCATCAGAAATTAGGATTTTTTTCTTAGAATATTACACTTTCCTCTGACGTTAAAAGAGACAGCAAGAGTGTGACATAACTTATGACTCCAAACTTTTGAATGATGGGGATAAAAATTTCCAGTTTTTCAGCTCTTTTTGGGCAAGTACATGTCTGAAAGCTCAGAAATTCAACTTTTCCCACACTGTCATTATATCTTTAAAGCCATATTTGGACGTGGACGGGCATGTTTCCATGATGTGAACACAAGCAATGAGAAGAGACAGTGAGAGAGATTTAGAAGGGAGAAATAACTCAAAACACGGCCACAGTGTGTTTAAAAGATTGAACTTCACGTTCCCTTGATGTTGGCTTACTTGCACCAGGTGCGTTTCCAGATGAGGATGGTGGCCTTGGTCCAGACCCAGGTGCTCATTGCGATTCCAGTCCCAAACATGGAAAATAGGTTAATTTTCTCCACCATCAGGCTTGGCCGGTTCTTAATGGTGCATTCTGGGATTGGCTTGTTGGTCTGAGAGGCGATAGTCACGTTGGCTTCACACCTGTTGAAAAAAATCCCAGAGATGATCAGTCTACATCTCTGCCCTGCCACATGTGCCTCCCACAGCTTCTACACGCATAACTGATGGCATTCAAACGCAGCATCGGGTAAATAAGCAAGTCTTTAAATGTCAGGGCAGGAGAGAGTGGTTTGCATTTTTGAGGCTAAATTAATCCCAATCCAGCCAGTGTCAACAGCGTGTGGAAATAGGGCTGCTTTCACCGCGGCTGAGCAGCGGTTCGGAGTCTCAGCAGCATCAGTTTGTGGATTTCTGTGAGGAGAGTTTCGCTCTGATGCACAGAGGTGTAAATCCTAGCTTCTGTGTGCTAATGTGTGAACAAAAGTGAAGTAAATCACAGGATTTCTGCCACCTAAAGAGGAAAACTTTGAAAACTTACAGCACATATTCTCTAAAGCTTCTCTCCCACTCAGCCTGGTTGAAGAAGTCGTAGAAGTGGCAGCCGAAGGTGATGAAAACGAAGCCAAAAGCCAGGAAGCCAAATATGCCTGATAAGGAGAAACAGAGAGAGAATTAGATGTGAGACACCAGACGCGTCACTGCTGACTGCTGTCATAAAGAGAGGAAAATGTAAAATACTAAATTCATCTAAAAGGATGCTGAAATCTGTGTTTTTGTGCTTATTTTACCCTTTCCACAAAACATAAACTGGAGTGACCAGTTAAGAGTGATGATCCATTAAAACTGCTTAAATTCTGTTAAATGTGGTTAACAGAATGCAACAGGAACAAGTCCTACAACTTGTAAATGAGCTAGCCTGGCTCCGCCCTCTTTCCCACTCAGCTTAGATTTCACTGAGATTCAGTCTGGTAACGAAGGTGCGATGCAGACTTGAGACTCATGCAGCCTCGGGTTCATAGAACACAACATGTTAAAAAACACACCAGACAAAAACACTTAAGCTGGCAGAGCTACCACTGTTCGTGCTGTTAGCGCTGTTAGCGGTTAGCTGCAGCCTGTAGATGCGTCTACTCTGAGATAATGTGATTTTATTTCATGTGAAAAACATCCAATTGTCTCTTTCCAGGATGCATGGAGTCAGAGTCTCAATCACAACACAATATAACAGCATTTATGTGATTATTGAACGGACTGTGACGTTAGCCTTCCCAATCCTGTGTCTCACTTTAGCCGAATAGCCGGGCACATAACATGCTTCATACAGTCAATGTCATGCCAACTGGTTTAAGGCTGCTCCAGTGGTTTTACACGTAATCTGATACAACACCTGCTAGGATTCAAATTCTGCAAAGAATCCACAATGTAGCGTGGCCAGAACTTTTTCATGAAGTGAACTTATTCACAAAGTGAATTATGGGTC
>JAPZDX010000015.1:10877907-10889280 GCA_029783625.1 Naso annulatus | reverse complement strand
AACCATGTGGAGCCATGTGTGTGTTTACCTTGCAGGCCACCCTGTGTGGACAGAGCTTTCCAAAGCCGAGGGGAGGCTGGATTCTCCGCAGCAGAGTCACCACATCCAGATGTTTTATCCTCCCCCTAAAAAACAAAACAAATGTCACATTACTGTGATTCTCTGCACAACCTCTGGAGACAAGAAAGGAATGTAGATATCATATTTTGTTGAATCTTTGTAAACTCACTTTGCCTCTGGGTCATATTCAGCCCAGATCCTCTTGAACTCATCCAGATGATGTGGTCCAAGGATCGACCAATCACGCGTCAGGTAGTCAAAGTTGTCCATGATGACGGCCACGAAGAGGTTGATGATCTGAGGAGCATCAGAAAATCATCAAAAAAGTACATAGTTACTTATGTTTGAAGTGTAAATATGAAACATCTGCCTGGAGATGATTAACTTGAGTTAGCATAAAGACTGAAGGCAGCAGGAAAAGGCCGTCCTACATCCGTCCAAAGCAAGGCTGCACAGTTCTTGCTAAAATGTGAATCATGATTTTTTTCTCTGGCAGCTGGGATTTTTTGTTATGGTTCCTGTGTCCTTCATTGCTAACTCAAACCGAATTTTATGGTGACGCTGGAGCGGTTATAGAGATTTGTATTGTGTTGTGACGATGCCAAAGCACTGATGGCTCCTTGTGCATCGTTGTCATGTTTAAACCTGAAAAAGTTCCACACAGTGGAATGTCCACCTTTTTCGGCACGAGCATATCATTACTCTTGGTGTCGCCTCCAAGGTTTTCCTCATTGATGCTTATTATTATTATTTTTGGCTATAAATGCAGCACCGACTCCATCAAGTAAACTGACTTCTGCCTCCTTCCTGCTTGTCTGTATGTGACACTGCCATGCCGTGTCTGGCTACTGTAGCAATGGTGATTGAAAGCAGAGCACCATAAATGAGGAAGAGGAACGAGAGAGGTGATTGAGTTGTGTAGCTGAATCGTTGGCTAATCTCTGGCCTGATTACTAAATTAATTGTGTGTTTTGTTTTACACTGTGTGAGTGTGACTGACAGAGCATCTGGGATTGTTACAAAGTGAACACATGAATGCAGCTTGATATCAACGCAATGGGAAATACGAGCAGGTGAATCGCAGAAATGAGATTGCCTACAGGTATAAATTCTGAAATAAATTCTTAGGTATAGATCCTGATTTTTTTTTTTGCATCAATTGTGCAAAAAAGGGAACAAAATCAGCCTACCAGCACCTCTAAAACTCACCTACTAACATAATATACGCTGACAACAACACTCCAGGAAGTCAGTGTACCAGGCTAAGAGATATTCTGCAAAATAAAACCCTTCAAAACCACAACTTGTCATTTTTCTGCCTTGTTTTTTGTCCTGTTTTTGTGCTAAGCTAACCACCTGCTAGCTGTTGCTTCATATTTACCAGACAGGTAAAATGATAATGTTATTGATCTCCTGATTTATCTCTCAACATGAAGGTGAATGCAGGTGTTTCCCAAAATGTCAAACTCATTGCTCGCTAATGTACATTGCATCGCAAACACTGCTCACTTTGATGCATAAACGATTAGAAAATATCAAAATTTATGATCTGTGTGTTTTTTGCATGCTCTCTGACTGTAAATAATTATTTGTGATTACCGTAATCCATCGAATGAAACTGACGTTAAAGAAAATCTTGCTCAATCATTACCTCTCCCTCTCTGTCTCCATACTCACCAGAAAGGCACAGAGCATGTAGAAGCTGACAAAGTAAATGATGGCAAACTGGCTGCCGCAGTCCTCGTTGGACGAGCTGCTCTCATTGGTCGATCCTTTCTCACATGGCCGATTAAGGTAGCACGCCAGCATGATCTCCTGCCAGGCCTCACCTGTGGCACATCTGATAGATAGACGTGCATGCACACACCCACACAGATATGCACACACGTAGACGCATGCAAAGATTGGCACATACACAGATACAGAAAAAAAAACAGGCATAGATGTGCACATGTGTGCAACCACACAGCAGCATGGAGTCACATGTGCATTTATGCATTAGCACACATGTACAGGTACATGGATGCGTGCATGTTTGCATCCAGACACACGGCAATATAGTGACACACACATGCATGCACATAGATACAAAGATACAGAGAAGCAGACACACACACACACATAAACACACACACACACAAACAGATATGCACAAGTGTTAAAAGTATGAACAACATGAAGAACAGGAACAGTGATCACATTATAATTGTTTCCTGATTTACAGAGTTTACAGAGCAACAGCAGAGAAATGTGATTTTTGTTGGTCCAAACGACAAATGTCTTCCATTCTGAATACTTCAACACTATCAAGCTTTCTAACTCTGCTGTTGTTTTGCCAAGTGATAAAATTTTGGTTGACTTTTCTTATATCTAGTTGTCAAGCGTTGATAGTTTGCTAGACTTCAATTACACGACGGTGTGAAGTATCCAAGTATGCTGTCCCACTGAATGGAAGCTCACTGCTATGCCTTATTCCATGAAGGGGTCAGCAGATAGAATATGAAAGAATAGAAAGATCCTTTTTATGTCTTTATGACGAAATGTGGACAATATCTGATTTATCCTTTCGGTTTCTATAGTTTCTGTCCCCTGCATGGAATCTTACCATAATTGCAACCACACAGGACAAAGAGCTTTCTGAGAGCAGATCCAGGCAGTTTAAATGCGTTATCAGAAGAGTCCACTGTCCTCCAGTCGACCCGAATCAAAGTCAAGTTTCAAGAGTCAGTGTCAACAATTATCATCTAACTACTGAGCATAAAGGAGTTCAGTTTGGAGAGATTAGATGCTGTTAAAGCTGCAAGGCAACTGGGAATTCCAAGTCAGATCTGTGTTGATATTACAGGAGTCACCGCTACATATTTACAGCGAGCACTTTACATGGTCTCATAGTACAAACTGGCAAAAAAAAGCTCTTGCGTAGAGTCACAAAGTTGTCTGAATTTATAGCTTGACATTTGCAGATATGTAAGCACTAACGTCTAATGTCAAATAGTTCATGAGAGAGAAAATATATGAGATCAAGAAATGTTTTTGTTGATGTGACATTGCAGAAATGAATGGCAGAGTGATTATGTAGAAATAGTAGAAGATCCTGACTTTAAAATTGTGAATGTGAAAGTAAAGGGTAGAAATTAAGAGAAATGCTGAGGAGGAGGAGGAAGATGATGGAAGAAATGACAGGGGAAAGGTAAAAAAGAAAGAAAATAGGAAGCGTAGACTTCGTCCTCACCTGAAGAGCAGCAGCACTGCCTGAGGGAACGTCTGGAAATTGTTGTTCCTGTTGATCTGCGTGTTGTCCCGCAGCGCTATCTTACCAAACATCTGCACGGAGGGAGGGAAGTAGTAACAGCACACAGGATATGATGTCAGCACGCACAAGAAGAAGGGATTGCTCTTTGGGACAATCACAATTAGAGGCCGGCTGTCCCCGGAAAATCGAATCAAAGTGTCTCCCTCTCATCACCACTGATACAAACAACTTATATGCACAACAGAGGGACACAAAGAGAGCAAGGAAGAGGAGACAACCACTGGCAACAGCTACAGGAGGAAGAAAAGTGAAGGAGACGAGGACGAAGTGACCAAACGGGAACTCTGGATGACAAGACTCCGGGAGGACAAACACAGAACGGAGGCCAGCTGGAGGAGAGGTTGAAAGAGAAGATAAACAGAACAGAGGGAGGGGAACAAGGCGACAGGACGACAGCTTACCTGCATGCCGATGACAGCGTATATGAAGAATAGCATCACTATAAGCAGAGCTACGTAGGGCAGTGCCTAAAGAGGAGAGAGACACATCAGTAACGAGTTGTCGACAGTAATATCCTGCACCAAGGCTGGAGTCCATTCACTTTCATTCAAACTATACGCATCCAGACAGACTACAACTGATTTAAGAAGTCAGAAAGTGTTTATTAGCCTGGCATTTACGTGTTGTATTGTTTTTCAAATCAGCAGGTGCAATATGAAAAATGTACTGGTACTTCAAGAAATGAAAGTGAACTGACCCGCAGCCCCGTGTGGCACAACACCAAAAACAAACCAGGACAAATCATCTGACTTGGAGGAGCGAAAATCATCGGTAAGTCCATAAACTGCTCTCTGAGTTTAGCCGGGAGATCAGTGCCTAATAATCATACGTCCTAAAAACCACAACAGGGATGTCTTCTATATCATCAGCACATCTAGTAAACTGTGTGGCACTGAGCTCCTGGCTAACATTGCCCCTGTGCATGGGAAGGCAGGGCCACATCATGACGAATAAAGGAAAAAGTGAATGTTTCTTATTTGCTACATAATTGAATTTTGGTGGCTGTCCAGTCACATGAAGTGGCCCGTCTCTTGTAACACAAGAGAGAGAACAGATTATTTTCATTTCCCTGTAACTCTCTACTATCAAATGATTTCATTTTTTTGGTGGAGTGCTTTTGTTGAACTTATCTACTGCTTAATCCGCCTACAGGGAATGGTGAGCTTTCAGGGGTTAGTAGTAGGGTGTTTGGAGGAAAAAGGGAGTAGAAGAAGAGGAGAGATGAGAAGGAGAAAGCAGAAAGAGACTGCTGGTTAAAGGGTCTTGAGTTCCTTCCTGTTTCCCAGCTTTATGTCCCTACATCCCTTCCTGTCTCTGCAGCAGTGCCTCTTAACTTCCTCTTAGTTACTTCACACAGTTCCTCTTTCTTTGCCTGCTTTCCCACCTGGACTGAACTGTCCCAAACATGAAACTTCTTGCATCAATAGCAGTTGAAGACAGAGAGGGAGGAAGCAAGGAAAGAAAGGTGTCTTGTGAGACTCCACCAGGCTGGATTTACACAAGAACAAGGATTTTTTTTTAGCCCCATGTGACTCAGATTTAAATTTACAAGATGATTTCAATAATGATAACATTTAACAAGTACACTATGGATTAATTAAGCTGATAATAATCTTGCTGACTCAATATTAATTTAGTAGATTAAAGTATGAAAGTCCAGCACCTAAAGTTTGGATCACAAAATTTGTTATTAGCTCACACTCGGAGCTCTAAACTGCGTCACGCTAAGGTTTGATTTCAATGTCCGTCCTGTGTAAACCCAACCCCCTGCTCTAGCATGTTGTGTCCGGTTCTCCCCTCACTTGGAAGGATTTGATGAAGGTCCACAGCAGGGTCCGAATCCCTTCCCCGCGAGACAGCAGCTTCACCAGCCTCATCACGCGGAACAGCCGGAAGAAGGTGATGGAGATCCTGGCGTTCTCTTCAGAGTTCTGCAGTCCCTTTTGGTGGGGTTTGGTGTTTTTTTAAGAAAAAACACAGGACGCATGGGAACACATGCAGATATGTGTGGGAGGGAGACGCACGAACACACATAAGCACACACATACACACACACACGCACACACACACACACACATCACACACAAACACATAGGTAAAGATGATCATACAAACATACACACATGCAGAAGCACGCAGACACACAAGAAACATTTGTATGCATATTCCCACCCACACATATGTGGATGTAAATATGTATAACATTCATACACACACACACACACACACACACAAACACACTGAGTTAATAAATGGAAATCTGCGTCCTACAAAATCCCATCAAAATCAACTGACAAAAGAGATCAGGGAGAGAATCGGGCAATCATGCTTATTTTTCTGGCTTCATGGAAAAATCACTCGGCAACAAAGAGACTCAAAACCATCCATCGCCTTTCTACATGCGCCTGCTTCACCTGCCAGCTGTGCAAGCATCTAACTGTCCTTAAAGGCACCTTACTGACCTCAAGACCAAAAATGACTCCATTAACCGTTACTGATATCACTAGCTCTGAAAAATCAGGCCCCCTGCTGTTTCTTCTATCTAACTTCAATGCTGGGTGTCGATCATGGGACGTATTCTGGGTGAATTCAGCCCACAATGACATTTCACAAGCAAGCAGTGCTTTAAGTGGGCTGGTATGCAAAAAACCCCACTTTTAGATTTTTACGGCATACCGTGACCTCTCACAAGCTCCCAGTTAGCTTTCCTGTCCTCTACATACCAGAGTTTCTCTGACCGATTCATACAGACACTTAAATTACACTGAGGTGCACTATGTGATGCTTGTCTCTCTCTTTTCTCTTTTATGTGACACTCACTTGTTTGTTTACCTGGAAGTGTAACGTCACATTAACTCATGAGTCACAACAATGTTGGATGAACGGGGAAGAACAAAGGCTCCAAAAAGGCACAAAGAGAACGCAGACCGAAGCGGTCAAACATGTACAAAGTCAAATACGCAGAAAACCAAAAGTAGCTTGTTTGATAAATTAATTTTGTGTGAGTCAGCATCATCTTTTAGTGTCTTTTATTCACTGTTAAAATTTAGACTGTAAACTATTACGTAATGATTTGCAGATACTGTCTGTCCAGTACATGTGCCAACAGGTGAATAAGGGAAGTGCTGGCACTTATTTTTTCCCACTTAAAGCACTGCAAGCAAACACTAAAATACTTGGGGAATCCCTGAAGAAAATCCTCCTACTAAGCCGAAAGATTTGGATATTCTGCACCTGCACAGAGTAAAATTCTGATAGCTCTGACCAGGCCAGATTTCAATCAATGGAGTAAAGCTTTCCTCATAAATCCCTGATAACAATTCACACCAGATAAAGTGCAAAAATCTGAGCCTGCAGGCAGATTCCTGTTGAATAAATCGTGCAGGGAGGCTAATTGTTTGTCTGTCACGGTGCAACTGGCCACCGGGAGAAACAATCCAAAGATGACACTTGGGTGGATAAAGAATATTGCTGCCAAATGCAGCCAGGCCAGGTGAAAACATCACATTTTAATAGGTGGCAAATCTAGTCATCTTTCTTTTTTGTTTACT
This sequence comes from Naso annulatus, assembly GCA_029783625.1. Lineage (NCBI taxonomy): Eukaryota > Metazoa > Chordata > Actinopteri > Acanthuriformes > Acanthuridae > Naso > Naso annulatus. The sequence continues at coordinate 10,882,356 of JAPZDX010000015.1, read as the reverse complement.
ATGATTTTCAATAAACTGTAACCTAGCAAGTGTTTTATTTGCAGAGCCTCCTACAATTCATTATTTGATATACTTTTACTCACAATGCCTTCATGAAGCTCTGAGTGCAAGCTTGAGCTGCACTGTAGCTTTCTCACTGTCTATTGTCCCAGCACTCATCCACAGGAAATAACTCCATTATGAAATATTCAGCCATCTCTCTGAGTGCTGTTCTAATACAGATTTACTTATTTATGCTGCTGCTGCTCGTGCTCGGAGACAAAAAGGCCAAAAAAAACAATAGCGACATCAGGATTTGTGTAAAGCATGATGCAGATAATACAACAACTGAGAACTCGGTTTATGACTTACAATTTTAACAGCAGATGAATCATGTGACGCCAAAAATACGAGTATATAAAAATGCTAAATCAGAAAAATCCATCATCTACACTTCCACACAAAGTCTAGTATGCATAGAACACAATCACAGCACTGTTGCCCCACCTCTATCTTCACTGAAGTGAGTTAATGTGAAATTAAAAGCGAACATCAGCCGATCTGACCTCTCTGTTTCATGCCATTTGTGTTTTTCCAAGAGGCCATCAATTCTTTATGCTAATCCCACAGAGAAAACACAGTGTGCCCCTAAAAAGAACGTGTCATTCTCCACACATCTTACTGCAGTTTGGGACAGCAGATGTCAAATGTTACTTTTCAACAGGATGCATGATCGAGAACTGTTCAAACATAAATAACTGATCGTATTAAAGATGAAAAAAAAAAAATCCTTGCACTAAAACTATTATTCTAAAAACTCTAGAGTACTTTTTAAGGCACGTTTTGGCAGATATATTTTTGGTTACACTATTGTTGTGTTGACAAGTAACCCAAGACATTAGCTGTCCCAAACTCCACTGACCGATGTGCTGAAAATGACACATTCATCTGTGAAGTGCAAGTTAATATTCTGCACGAATGTAGTACCACAACTGGACCACAGTGGGGACCATTGCACCATTAGAGAGGGGGGAAGTGAGCTGGGAGAGGTACAGTGACAGTAAGAGTAACAGAAGGAGATACAGCAAGAGAGAGAGAGAGAGAGAGTCTGAATATGAAGAGTAGTTTGAATTATTCAGAAACATCCAAACAAATGGACTGTATCATGGATAGATAGAAAAACAGACAGATAAAAAGACAGATAGGTAGAAGGATTGATAGACAGGTCGGCAGACAGATAGATAGATGGGAGGCCACTGGAGAAGAGTGAAAGCTAGGGACAGCGTGACAGTGTGACCATGATTGTTGCACTGATGACAAAGCACTAAAAGATACCACACCCGTGAGGGAAAGGGGAGCAATTTGCAAGCCATGGGGGAGGTGAGGGCAGCGGGCGCCATGGCAACAACAAGAATAGCTACACAAAGAAAGTCACAAGACTTCAGTTATACCAGTGCTGCTCAATACCGTGTCCTTCACCATACACACACATTTATATAAACGTGTTAAAGTACAAACAAGAGTTACATGGATGTAAGTGTGGACATGCGGCAGAAGATGACAGCAGGAGCGACAGAGGAGAGGCGACAGGACCAATGAGGAGCCAAAAGTTTTGGGTCATACCATGGATGGCATAGCAGAAGGAAGGATGGAGGGATGGAAGGATGGAGTGATGGTGGAGGAGGTGGGGAGGCGGACGAAGTTACCGTCGGAGCGTACCATTGGTCTTACCGCAGGGGGAGGAGAGGAAGAAGAGGAGGAGGAGGAGGACGAAGAGGAGGAGGACGAGGACGAGGAGGAGTCAGCTGGCTTTAAGGAAAGGCAACAAAGATCAGCACCAGAGCAGCGCCTCGGTGCATGTGTGTGAATGTGTGTGTGTGTGTGTGTGTGTGTGTGTGTGTTTGTACCATGCATGTACTGTGTGTGTTTAAGTGTCGTCATGTGAAGAGTTTGGAGGATTTTGCACCTGCCCAGACAAAAAAATGCCTCACAAACAAGCAGGCGTAGGTAAGTTTCAGCCTCTGATCAACTCTCACATGATGGAAATAATTTTAATGTGGGCCAGGACGGAGAGATCAGTAAGATTTTACAGCATGTAGAGACTGGCCCCATCAGACTGAATCCCTTCTTATCACAATATAGAGGACTGAAACACGTGGGAAGTGTAAAATATTGGGAACTTGCCGTCTTATTCCTTGAGGGCCAAAATAATGAATGATGGGGCAGCTGGTTGTGTACGTGTCTATGTGCAGCATAGCATGTGTCATGTGAGCCTGTGGGACTGTGTGTGCGGTGGGGGCTGGAGGGGCGCGTCTGCAGTGATCTGTTCTTCTTTCTGTCAGCTGAAGCTGCAGTTAGCTTTAGCTTCACCAGGCTACGTTTACCAAATGCATCTCAGAGTTAAAGTCTTATCTCTCTTTTGAAGTAAAGATCATCTCAGTCAGTTCAATGAATGACAAAGATGATTTTAGATGCTTTTGGAAACCGGAACCCACAAGTATTAACATAACACTGAGAGACACAAGGATAACATTCTATTGGGAGACACCCACAGGTCATCCCTGGTACTGCAACATTTTACACTGCTGGGAGCAATAGATTAACTAGAAGTTCAATCTATGACTCGGGGGCTGTTCACTCTGCTTTGGTGTAAGGTCGGTTAAAATACCTTCGCACAAAATAATGCTTCATTTTTTCCCAATCTTTCCTGGGAGAAATAAGAGACTGAGTGGGCAGAAAAGGTCAACTTTAAAGGAAGAAAGAGGCAAGAGCAAAAGGACAGAGAGAGAGAAAGAACTGGAGGTAAAATGGGAAGTTAGGGATCATAAAAATGAGAGCAACCAAGTAAGAAAATAAAGGACACTAGGGGAGGGAAGGAAGGAAAAAAGGAAAGGAATGAAGCATTTGAAGGAATTCTAACAGAGCCCTACACACAACTTACGAGTATGATCACACACGATAATGATGGACACAGAGTATAAGCCTACTTAATTTTATTAAGAACTTATTTGTTTTGAATGACGAGCAACCAGGGTCCTAAAAATTTGTTAATGTCTAATAAGAATAATGTCTATTAAGAAGAGAAAGTTGGGATTGAGTGAAGGGAGTATATATACGTGTGTGCGTGTGTGTGTTTGTGCACAGCATTATAGTGCGCAGGAAAGGAATTTAGGAGGGAAAGACAACGGTAGGAAGGAAAGAAGGACGGGAGGAAGGAAAGCAGGGAGGTAAAAGGGTGATCAAAAAAGGGAAGACAAGAATGAGCTGGAAAGACAGCAGGAAGGAAGGAAGGGAAGAGGGAAGGAAGGAAGGACGGACACAGAGAGGGAAGATGGTACTGATTCACACTAAGTGCAGACTAAGGCTGCATTCAGACCAAATCAGGTGGTCCGGAGAAACGCCGCAGGGTTGTCTGGTGGCGTGTCATTTAATTAACATAACAGGACACACTGTGTGATGTCAAGTCGTGCCGTCTATTCCCCCTGAAATCCACGGGTGGTGGTCAATCGCTGGAAGACGGTCCCTTTATGTGATTGGCTGCCGCAGCGTAACACAGCTGGCTGCTGTTTTTGCGGGCAGCCAAAACTGACAGGCCTCATCCAAATGAATGAGCAAACCTGCGTTTTCGCCGGATCACCTGTGTTGGTCTGAATACAGCCTGCGAAAAAAACTGAATCATGGGAGAATTTGAATGTTTGTGTGTATGTGCGAATTACACAAAGGGCCAGCTCAAGTTTAAATCTAATTTAAATCAGACTTTGCCTTAATTTCTGTGCTAAACCACAATCGAATTAAACTCCTCATCATTATATTTCTCATTATGGAGAGCCACAAAACAAATTACAGAGACCGCAGTGGACCTGTGGCCCCAGAGGATCCGTGCATGGGTGTAATTTTAACCAAACTAAAACAAAACAGTCAGTGTGTAAATAAATAAACAGCAGTCCTTTCAGGCTGAACTACAGTGCAGATGTGAGTTACTGCCGTCGCAGCTCATTGGTTTTATTGAACTTGAGCTGTTTTCTCACATTGCACGACATGTTTTCAAGCAAAAAATTCATCAGTTCAGTCAGTTCAATAGGTAACATGGGTTTCTTGAGGACATTCTTACAACTGTTTTCATGTGTGTGGTCGATATACTGTTAAGTTTTAATAGTGTAACTAAAAGTGCATATTTATCTAATGTTTTATGTGTTAGGATTAAACACAGGCACACACTCCAAATTAATACTTTTAAAGGTATAACACTTAATTTTTTGACCTCTAAGGCATGGAAAGCACGAGAGACCCATGTTACCCAGCTCGCATATCAGGTGAGCAAGCAGCACCGCAAACCAACGAGATAGAAGACAGAGAAAGAGAGAAAGATAAACGTTCATAAAAGAAAAGTAAAGTAAACTGAAAGAGCTCAGAAAAGAGAAAAAGAGAGAAATGTGGAGGAGAAGAGGAGGCATTCCGGACAGAAAGAAG
>JAPZDX010000015.1:10862922-10876210 GCA_029783625.1 Naso annulatus | reverse complement strand
GGACATGTGAAAGTTGCTACGTAAAGATAATTCACCCTTTCAAAGAGAACATTTGTGTTTATTTGGTCAAAAATCGCCGAGCAAGAGAGAGAAAGAGGAGCCGGGAGCCGTGGAGACCAAAGTTATTACGCTGAAAAAAATAGTTCCTTAAGAGTGCTGCCTTTTCTGGCTGGAATATTTACTGAATATGGACCAAATGTAAACAAACACAATGTCTCAAAAATATAGCTATTTAAGGCAAAATGGGTGGGGTTATGTAACCTGTGTGCAGTGTTCGGTCGTAACACGTTACTGTAACGGCTTTACTATGACTATATTATTTTTTCCAGTAACGAGTAGTGTAACAGATTACTAATAAAACAGTAATATTAATACAGCTACTCCAAATCAGGAAAATTGTTACAGTTTGGTTACTTGCTTCTGATTTTTATTGATTACTTTAAATCATTTTGTATTCGCTGCGACATGCCACAAAGTGTTACGTGACTAAACAATCAGCCGCCAGCCACAGCTTGCACTGTTTAAATGTTACAGAGGAAAATGGAGTTGGAGATGAAAACTTGGACTTTTAACAGCTGAAAATATGCTCACTATCTTTAGCTCATCAGGAGCAAAGACGCTAGAAATATAAATGTCAAATGTGTCCAGGAAATACTAAGACAATTTCCACTACCAAAAATACAACCTCAAACCTCCTGAAACACCTAAAGTAAAATAATGAGCAAAGTTATATTTTACTTTGGCAGGGAGTAATAAGTAATGATATTATTTTTGAAAAAAGTGCAGAGTAATCAGTAATATAATACATTTTTTGAGGAGAGGACCGAACACTGCTTCTGTGGCTGATGCTGACTAAGGACAACGACCTGTAGTAACACTGGTACGGTCCTTTAATGTGCAGCGTTGTTTAACAGAACTCGATCAATAACTAATGGGACATAAGTAAGATACATAAATGTCTCAGTCTAACTTAAGACTTTGCGTCCATGTTGTCATGTATATTGATTTAGTAGATGTGAATAAGGATACAAGAGGATACACACACACACACACACAAAAAACCCCCAAACAAACAAAAAAAACTTGTTTTGGAAAATCTGCTTAATCGCTAAATATTAAAATGAACCCAGCAGTTTTCTTTTCAGCTTAACGTGGCATATAGACTCCAAAAAAGGAAAGCATGCAGGCTGCCTCCGCTCTAATGTAACAAAATCCACCGACAGCTCCTATCAGTTTCAAATTTAACAACAAGCTGATTGGTCAGTCTGATCATGGTACAACATTATTTTCCCCTCTACCAAACCAGTACACACAGCAAAACTTTTCCTCCGCTTAGGCTAAAAAAAAGTGGAACTGTGTCCAGTTTGCACGCTTCTCAGACTATTCTTCTGTCAAAGAGCACATTGAATATCACATGAATAAAACACCAATTATCCCTGAAGTGTAAATACAATAGACACTCAACATTTGACTTGTGTTTGGGCTATTCATTCTTATTCAGCCCCACTGTTGACCATAGGGCCTCCACGTCGATAATAAATGAATTCATACATATATTTACATAAATTTTACGGGTCCTGAGTAAACCCATTTATGGATCAAATTGTTCCTCATGTCTGCACAGTGCTATTGTCAGACAAAAATATAAATATATAAAAAAACCTGCAACTGTATTTTTCTCATTTGAATTTAAAGTTTCCCTGGTGATTTATGAATTGAAGGACTTTTGTGACCCTTTGCTCAAAATGAGAATCTGTACTTGCTCCTTTGCAGAAAAGTTTTTTTTAGAAATGTAGATTATACACATAACCAGGCCTGGATATACCATCTTTATATCAGTCATGCTATACAGTGTCCATCATGCCAGGGGAATGGACACTATCCCCTGTGGCAATGATTAAAGATCAAATAAAACTAAATGTGAAACCAAACCAAGTGCTGAGACAACGCAAGAGGTTCTGTTGGCAAATGCAAATAGTTTTTGATGCTGTTGATGTTCAGCAGACCGAGGCATGAATACCCATCTGAAGCAGTTTCAAATGGTAGAAAATCCATACAAATAAAATTATAACTAAGAAAACAGAGGTTTCTTTGCAGCCTTATCACACGGCTCAAGATTATTGGGCATGTGCGGGAAGTAAATTTGATTAAGGGTAGAAAAAAGTTATTTTGCAGCCTCAAACATTAGATTTTAACAGAAAATAAAATGAAGGACCAATGGTTATTTTAGGCAACATGCTCATTATAAATCAAATTGACCTTGTCCAAATTATTATTTAGATATTAAGGGTCCAAATTCTTTAAGTACAACTGTAAAATTTGCAACTTTGTTTGTTTTGAATTACATAAACCCTTCAGAAGGTGCTGTGCTCTCCCTGATTGCACCATATCTGGCTGTTTCCACCACCAGACTTCAGCCATCTCTGAAGTTTCCTAATCATTTGAAAGCATGCGAGATGGTATCGGCGTTCGGTCTGTTTTGTGTGTGTGGGAATGGCAGAGCAGGCAGGCAGGAAGGGAGGGAGGGAGTTGGACTACTTACGTTAACCTCAGTGATCGCTATGTCAACAATGCTACCCACAACTATCAAGGCATCAAATGTGTTCCATGCATCAACAAAATAATGCTGCGTAGGGGTGGAAAGAACAGAAAAACAACAGAAGAAAAAAAGGACAGAACATAAGACATTTAAAAAAATGGAAAGAACGGAAATCAAAGGAGAGAGGAGAAAAAATAAGATAAAAACATTATATACATGAGCACTGGAGTTTTTAGTAGGAGGAGAGAGGGAAAGAATCAACAAAATTAAATGGCAAAAAAAGAAAAGAAGGGGCAGTCTCAAAGAGATGGACAGCAGGAGGAGGAGCTGCGGCGACCGGTCATGCTTGTCCATGAGAGGAAAATGTCAACAACAACAACAAGAACAACATTAAAGAACAAATTGCAACAAAATCACAACAAAAGAAAACGCCCCTGTTGCTGCAGTTAAAAAAAAAAAATGAAAAGGTGTGTGAAACTGTTTGTGATTGGTCAGTGAGTTAGTTCAGTTAGTAAGGGAATCAAACCTGAGGACATGTCACAGTCTGACAAAAAGAAAAAAAAAAAAATCAAGAACCTGAGATTCTGTTAGTAATAAGGAAGGACGCGAAACAGAAACCCTTTGTGTCCAAAGCTACTCCCTGCCTCTGTCAATGCTACTTTTTATTTTATAAAACCCAGGAAGATGCTCGTTCCTGCTCATGAACCCTTGTAGTTGAGGGGGTGGGGGTCCCCTGAGGAGCAGCGGCCATCTTGGAGTTCAGGATGGACAAGGGAGAGAGGGAGGAAGAAGAAGAAGAAGAAGAAGAAGAAGGCAGAGAAAGAAGTATGAAGAGAGCAGAGAGCACAACACAGAAGAGCCACAAAGGAACACGAGACAGAGAGAAAGAGGGAGCAACAAGGAGAGAGAGAGTGGGCATCGTACTTACGTTGATCTCACTGAGAATGACGTATATTATGCTGCCAATTACGATGAGGAAATCAAACACATTCCACGGATCACTAAAGTACCCATACACAGGATGAGGTGAGCAAGAGGAGGAGGAGGAGGGTAAGAAAGGTAGGTTAGAAGGAAAACAACATCTGCTGCTACTTCGCAGCCCTATTAAGGTGGTATGAGGCTGTACAGTACACTGAGGAAACAGGGAAATCAGCTGCTGACCCACATGAAAGAATTCTAATTCTAACGAAAAGAATCGACTTGTTTCCTTTTGCAGTATTTGCTTATCGAGTGCAGCTGAATTTCCTGCTCTGTTAAGGATGGCGTGTTAGATAGCAGTTACTGAAGTCTCCCATCCGCATCCTGGGGTGATTCAGCAATGCTGTGGCAGTGATTACACTGAAAGCCCACTTTGTTTGCTTAACTTATTGTGTGCAATTTATCATCAGCGGCGCTACAAAGTGAGTATTTATGAAAAACATCCACACAGCTTCAGGCCAAAACAGTATTATCTGAGCTGGCATGATAAAGATATATGCACTGTTAAAGGAGAGAGCTGCATCTTTGACAAATTGTGTTGTGCTCTGGTGTGGAGACAAGGATTTAGTTTGGCTGAACTTTGGAGAGATTGCCAAGACGTGACAGGGAGGGTTTAAAACTGGCCTTGCACATGACCTTTTCAGGAAAATCTGTATAGTGTAAAATAAATAACTTCTGGTTTGGATTCTAGCTAAATGTTTTTTAATGTCACATTAACAATATGCATCACTGTGGGACTGGAGGATTGATGATGCTCCATGTTTGCACCAGTCAGTACGTCTCCACAAACAATTTACATCGAGCTACAACTTGATTAAGCCATTTAATTTGACTACTGTCCTTGTCCAAGTATACAAGAACTGAGGGAGAAAGAAATTTTTAATGAAAGTATGTCCACCTCCGCTACAGTAGGTGGCGATATGCCCCCTTTGAGCCGGTTGCTGTTGGACCTTTTTCTGGTTGACCTTTTTAAACCACAAAAACAAGCAAAAAAACAAGTAAGCAAGCGGGTTCCAAGTCGAACGATGACAGCAGCACTGCACATTTTGTATGTACTCTGTGCTTTGTCTTTTTATACCTCATTCATGTTTTCTTTCTGGCTTTTTTCTACAAATTTATACAGTTCTTCTTTCAGGTCAAAGACCCAGCAGAAACGGTCGCTCATGCGCAGAACGCTTAGGCCGGTTTGGGGCCGATTCAGGTGTATACATGCAAGAGTACATTAATCCCAAACCACATTACCTGTTAGTCCGACTTAAAGAAATTCGACATACTCAGTTTCAGTCAGACTAACTTGTTTACATTTCAAAAGTCCAGCTTTGGTTGGACAAACGCAATCGCCTTTTTTAACATGGTGTTAAATTAGTGTGTGCAAGACTGGAGGAAATTAAGACAGATGTTTGGAAGCTGGAGCAGGGAAACCGAGATGTTAGGCCTGATGACATGTTGTTGTTGTTGTTTACACTGACCACGTGCTGCTGTAAACCCATAGAAAAACTGTTACGTTTTTCTTTAAACTGGCAGTTAAAAAGGTGCTGAGGGAAGAGCACTCTAACGGATCTATTTTAAGTTTAACAGTACAGTCTTCAGCAGCTGAAGCTTTATTATTAAAAAAACAAAAAAACAAAAAAAACTCCTGTTGTTATAATTTACCTGCAGCCACTAACATGAAAATACTATGTAGTATCCTTGGGCTCTACAGGGTTGTTTTTTTGGTGCAGAAACAATTATGCAAAACAGGAGTTAAACATTAGTAAAACAGCTGAGCATTAGTGTCTTAATGCTCATGTACAGGGTGATTCCAAGTATTTTATCAAACTAACAGAAAACTTCAGTTTTAAAGCAGAAAGTTCAACAACACCGTCATGTTACACATTAAAAACACACATAAAAAACAGTAACAACATTTAAAAAATTGACAGCAGGAGGAAAGCTACGACAGTGGCACCTGTTCAAAAGTTAAAAGGCATTAACACACATCTTTTCCAAAGATCACACTGACACTGGATTCCAGGTGTGTGTCGATGATGAAAATACCTGAGGAGGAAAAGGGTTAGTGAGCTGTTCCTCTGTGTGTGTCGGCTGTTTAAAGGAAGAGTTTATTGAAGTCAAAGCAGTGAAATAACACATTCTAATGTGCAAATCCCATGAAAATAAATTGTCTTTAAGTTATTAAATAGATTTCATTCATGAAAGAAGGAAAACAGGTTTCTGTTTGTTTATTTTTACAATTTGTTGATTCAAAACTTTCTCAGAGAAACCCTGATAATTTAACATTTTAAAAAGAAAACAGAAAAGTTGCAGAACTACTTTAAAAAATCTGGCAAATGGGCCTTACTTGAGGTAAACATTACATGCATAATGCAGCACAGCATGAAGTCGATTCCCAGGCCTTAAACATTTTCCTGCACAGAAAATAAGTTCCAAATGGGACTGCCTGCGTCTGAAAACACCACAAGGCTTAAATTATGTGAATGGTTCAAGGAAATAATTATTTTCAAACATTTAACAAGATAATCTGTCATCTGTTTTTAAAAAGGGAAACATTTAGGAGAACACGATTCGAATTTTGGAGCTAATTGGAAAAACAAAAGACTAAAATTTTAATTAGTATGTAGAAAACTCTGACTCCCCAAAACTGACATTCTTGTTAACGAGAGGAACTAATTACAACGATAAAATTCTAGCAATTCAGTCACATTAAAAAAAGTTCCCTCACACATTAAAAATGTTTGTTTTTTAAAAATTAAAAATATTTTGAATAAAAATTCCGGCCCTGTTGCTATGTATCCGAACAGGATAAAATATCTGTAAATACATGTTTGACACACTTATCTTTTGATTTACAACCTGTGTTGTTAAACACCAGATAAGAGTAAAAATATAATATTAAAGTTTGTTTTTTGCTGTTGATTGTGTTTGAGGATATTCCACTTACTCTGCTCTAATAAGGGAAAGAATTCCCATCTGCTACTGTTTAAATAGCTGATGCACCAGGAAGTTGTGAGATTGAACCAATAAAGCAACACAGTTACATAGCAACAAGAGCAGGGTAACAAGGGAGCAGTGAGATTAAAAACCACATGACGTCGTCCCCTTATCGTGCTTTAAATCCATTATATCACAATTATCATCTAGAGGAAATGAAACAGGGATTAGGAATATACGGGGAAACATCAGTCTGCAGTTTTTTCTAGTAAATGAGATCCAGAGCTTAAAAATGCTTTGACTTTTCTACTCTATTCCCTGGTCAATGGTAGATTTTTACCTACTAAAACCTGAAAAATCTACTAAATGCATAAAATAGAATTTCTATGTTCCTCTGCATTACTGCACTCTAGTTCCTGTAAGTTTAATTCTATTCTACACTGCAGCTGGAGGGGTGGACCTACCCTGGGTTTGAAGGCGATCAGCTTAAGGATCATCTCCACTGTGAAGAGTCCGGTGAAGAGCATGTTGAGGATGTTCATGGCATCGTTGAAATTTTTGGTCTGCCCATGATGCTGCGAGAACAAGGAAATCACTCATTAATGCCCACGAAGAAAGGGAGTTTATTAAATCCCCATTTTTGTGCGTACTTGTGCTCATCTGAGACTCACCTGCATGGCCAGACAGATGGTGTTGAGAAGGATGAGTGTGAACATCAGGTACTCGAAGTAGGTGGAGTTGACCACATACCACACCTTGTACTGGTAAGGGTTCTTAGGGATGTAGCGACGCAACGGACGTGCCTTCAGAGCATACTCCACACACTGACGCTGTGACACACACACACAGACTCATCAGTAAGGCCCGAGCAGTGTGGGATTTTTGGGGTTGATGCCGATATTACAGAGCAAAATAAATCTGATATCTGATACACTAACTCATATTACTCATAAACCAGGGCTCAGTCAATTAAATAATCTAATGCTGATTAATTGCAAAGTAATCACACATTTTTTTTGAGGTTCTGAATGTTGCAGGGGTTGCTGGGATATTCCACAAGTTTTAATACTTAAAACAATGACAATTACTGTGATATATTTTCATCCAGCGCTTGGTGCTCTGCTGTGTTTAGTCTGTTGTGATCAGGGCTCGATTGCTCGTGTCTGTTGTTGTTGTTATGAGCACCACTAAAGTTCCTTCAGTGTCATTTCCGTATCTTATTGACTGTTAGTCATAAGTGTCATATTAAAACACTCATAGTGTAATAGTGTCCCAGTATAATACAGACAAAATCATGGTGTCAGAAAATGGAGTTATGGCTAATTCGGGCGATGTATAGTGTGCTAACTGAGCTAGCCTAGAAGCTAACAGCTGACTGCTACTGACCAGCGTGAACATGGAGCAGTTCGAGCCGCCGTCACCGCCAAGACTCGCTGGTAACCTTATACATGGGTCCCAGTATAATACAGACAAGAAATACTGACAGAATATATACTCTTCCACTTAAGCTTTCTTGTCTTAACTTTCTGTATCTTGTATTTATGTCTATGGTGTTGACTGCATCACTTCCTGATTCCACAAACTACGTTGCAGGCTGAGGGTCTTTAAGAACAAGCACACATTAAAAAAATATTCAGGCATTAAAAGGAATTTACATTAACACATTATTACTCGCAAGCATGCACAAACACAGACCTTTGTCTTTAACTTTTGTCTTGTGATGTAGTTCCCTGAGGTCTGAAAAGTCCCTTTTCCACCTCAAATTACTCTTCATCCTCTCAGTGCATTGCCTTTCTCTCGCTTAGACATGGATCATTGCAGAGAACACAGCTGCATCAACTTTCTCGAGCTTTAGTCTCATCTTCTGTCTGAACTGCTGCGGCTCCCTCCAGGCTCGACTCCTGAAGTCGTTCAGCCCTAAAACTCATGTTCAGCCTCTCCAGATTTTTTCAGCCCACCCCCGCTGCCTGGCCTCCATTCCCTCTCCCTTGTGCCTCTTGAATGACAAAGTGACTTTCCCAGTTCAGTCGGAACAGCAGAGTCACTCTTACATTATAACCTGAAAACTCACGTCTGTCTTGCTTCTTGTTAAAAGCATCAAACTGCAGTTATACACACACGGGAAGCTCAGCGATGCTCGATACAAAACAGGAAAACATTACCTGGTTCTTGTCCAGCTCACAGTTCTTATATTCTTGCTCTCCTTGCTCCTGGAATGTGACAATGACGAAACCGACGAAGATGTTCATCATGAAGAAGGCGATGATGATGATGTAGATGATGAAGAAGATAGAGATGACAACACGGTAGTTGTAAATTGGCCCGACGTCCTCAGCGTGAGAGTCGATGGCTCGGTACAGTAACCTAAAGGAAGGAAAGGGGATTTTGTAGAAAAGAAGTCATGATTTGGGACACGAGGACGCTGCTTAAATTCTGAAATAAAAATTAACAGACAATATGCAGACTAATAAACAAATAGACACAGTCAGCATCAAGGAAAATGTTACATCCGGTTCATGCTGAGGGGGAAAACAAACCATTCTCTGCAATGCTGAGAAGTTGCTGTATGACTTTCTGTATCTCGAACAGATTAAAAAACTCAGAGTTAAAGTTTTAAATTTTACCAAATCAAAATACAGAACCAGAGAGCAGAAGAATGAGCTTGGTCGCTTATTAAAACTGACTTCAAAACACGTTTGTGTGTAGTCGGCACCAAGTTACGAGTAACAAGCTTCAACAGCTAGCACAGGGAATATAATGTTACAGTTAATGGTGGCTGACTAACGTTAGCTCCGTCCAGTTAACTTACAGAATGTAACGTTATGGTACTGCTTTAGCTCCACTGTTTATTGCCACGTACAACACTGTCTTAATGTGGGTATATAAAATGAGGATGTATATTATCTGGACCACGCACTATGACTGTTCCCTGACACAACTCATCTTCTTTTTTTTGTAACACTTTACACTGAATGACAGATTTTACAGAATACAACTAATGTGGACTACGTTATATTTGGTAGTAACTTCTTTTTTGCTTTAAACTTTCCAAGACTAAAAGATTTAAGTTACACATAAAAGAGTTAGGCCTGCTTGTTGAAATGACAGTGTATTATTTGCATTTCTTTACCCCAATAAATAGTAAAATACTGAACTTACAGTCAAAGTGACTTCGTTTTTTATTTTATTTTATTGTATTTTATTTGCCATTTCTGGATAAGTAAAGGTAAGATAAACTCCTGATGTGATTAAACCAGCGTATGTCCACTGGGTGATAAACATCTACATTAAATCGGTGAAAGTCTGGTCAATCACATAATAATTAATTAATGGCTAATGGTTAATGGTTAATGGCTGTATGGCACTGATATTATGGTAGCCTAAGTTTAATTCATCATATGCTTCGTAAATATAATAGTGACTCTTACACAGCGACTCAACCAGATAGAAGATGTCTTGACATGACACTTCAAGCCATGATAATTGCTTAATTGATACGGACAGAAGTTAGATCTGATTCTGTTTAATGTTTTTTTTTCTTCCGATGGTTCCCTGTCAGCTGGCAGCAATGTCTCTAAATAAAACATGACTACACTTTTCATGCTAGTTTTAAGAGTTAAACTTGTGCTTCACATTGCACACGCTCATAGTTTGGGGGAAGGATTGTTTTCCCACATGCAGACTCTGCTCCCCCGACGATGACGAGGCGCTGACTGTATCTATGAATTGTTTGTATGCAGACACTCACCCTGGCCAGCCCTCGAAGGTAGACACAGCAAACAGGGCCATCATGCCTTGCAGGACATCATCAAAGTTAAAGTCACTGTTCTCCCATGATCTCTCAGCTCTTTCAGGCTTCCCCACATCTCCATCCTTATACTTGATGAAGAAACCCCTGCAAAGAGAAGCAGATACACACACATATATTCCTGCTTTATCCAGCAGCTACGATGTAAGAAAGAGGTAACAAGCTTGTGTGCAGGAGGGATCTCCTCCTTCCTACCTGCACTCTGCCTGAGTTTGCTTAGAGCTGTCGCTACAGGAGAAGAACTTGCCCTGATGGTAGAACATACAAATTTAGTGTTAGAAAATATAACCAGGAAGGACTTTCCCCTCTTCTTTCCCTCCATTTGTCTTTACCTTGAAGAGTTGCACTCCAATACAGGCAAACATGAACTGGAGCAACGTGGTGACGATGACGATGTTGCCGATGGTCCTGATTGCCACAAACACGCACTGCACAACATGCTGTAAACACACCGGAGAGTGAGTGAGCACACGTGTGTGTCTGTTTTGTATGTGTGTGTTTTGATGTGTGTAAGCATGTAAACCTTGAGGCCCTTGGCTCTGTTGATGGCCCTCAGCGGTCTGAGCACTCGCAGAACTCTCAGGATCTTCACCACATTAATTGCGCTGGACCTGAAACACAGATGGGGTTAAACTGCTGACCAGACAAAGTAATTAAACTCATGTTTTGTTATTTGCAAAGTGGGAAAAACACATCCTAGGGCACTTTGAATAGCAGCTGTGCTACAAACTGTAGCATGAGTCAAAGAAACAAAGACTGAGACAACTCAACACACAAGCTGAGAAAATTTAAATGATCAAAAGAGGAGGAAACTAAACAGATGAAGCCAAATCACATCTGAAACTAAATGATACATATTATTAAAAAAAGGCCTAGAAACATTAAAGCCAGTGCTTAGGATCAGGTTTTTATAGTGTCGCCAAGTGCCAGAATAGAATGCATGACAATGCTGTCACATATAGATATATTTTCCAGGTTAAAATAACAAAAAGAGCATTCTTGACCAAAGTCTTAGTGCAAGCTTGTCATGTAGGGGTAAGAAACTTAACATTACAAGTGGTTAATTATGGCTGTGATGATTTATTTAAAATAATGTAATTAATAAATTTCATCTAAATTTTAAATTCATAGTTCATTGCATTCTTTATCATTGGTATATGAATGTAGATTTGATGGCAACTAATGATCAAATTTTTCAGGTTTTCATCCTGAGCAGACGCCAAATCTCTTTTTTGATTCTCTACTGGAAAAAAATTTGGGAAACCCTGATCTTAAGCAAGATATAAAAGGAAATACCCGTAATTCTCTGTAAAGGCAGTAAAAGTTGGGTTTAAATTGAGCAAAGCCAAGAACATATTTTTACATAAAATATTTCTTTACAGAGTGTATGCTGCAAAGTAATTAAGTGTATTCAAACTCTTACTCTTACCGCTGTGTTAAATTTAAATTTATAATTTGACGAGGTGCACATTATTCTCAAGAAGTCAAACACTTCATATTACTAAACTCAGATGGATGAATAAAAAACTGCACTGTTGTCTGGTTTACAAACTTTTTACAACTAAAATAGTTATCAAAACTGTAGCTTTTATTTATGTATTTATTTATTTGAAGAATAGCACCTCCTCTAATGAAGGACACTGATTATGTGTCAGGTTTTATTAATGGGGAGCAGACAGCAGTTTTCTGCAATAGTAAATACAACATACTGTGAAAAAAATGTTTATGTATTACAAAACAACACAAACAACACACACATACATGTAATTCATTGACGACCACACACAAGTACGACACAGACAGACCGACAAAAAGACACCAACAGATATCTACAGGCAAACAGAGAGTTGTTGTGCTGTAAGAGAGTGTCAGTACAAGCCAAAGGTCAAACCATGTGACCTTTTACAGGAAGTGGTTCAAAAGAAAAGTTTTTACATACTAACAAAAGATTCAAACGAATATATTGACATTTTGATGTTTAGTAAAAGCTTGAATATTTGTCCTTCGGTTATCTGAACTGGGCCTCCAGTGGAATTATTATTACATTAAAATCTATCTTGCAAATTACATTTTATTAAATAAGCCTTCAACATGCCAGCCTCATTCAGTTAACCGAAGAATCCTTTTTCCCAGAGTGCAATCAAACAAAAAGGAAAAAAGTACATTCAACATGTCAATGTATTCTTTTAAGGAAGTCACTTTTTAGACAGTTAAAGGAGTGATTTAAAGGGAGAGACATCGTTCTGTGTCGACTTTAAACATAAAGTGAGGAAAAGACTTGTTGTGAAACTTTTTACACAGGAAGGTCAAGTTTGAAGGCAGTTAAAGGTAGTTCACGTGGAGTGGGATGATGTCGGTAACATATCACAGTCAAACCAGCCGTGAAGAGATTTTCTCTGAATATTACAATAAATGTCAGCTGTTATTATGCATCATGGCACACCAGAAAATCTGATGTTTTATATGTGGTCATTTTTTCAGGACTTGTTTCAATGTGCATGTTAAAAAAATCACCTATAAACATTTACATTATACTTTCTACAGCTTTACCTCAATGTGCACAGATGCTGAAACAGAAAAATGGCATAAGAGATGTATATGTTTACAGTATATCCCCAGAGATCATTTATTGTAGGTAGGATTAACAGTAAAACATCATCGACTGCAGTAAAAAGCAGGTTACAGCCACGACTAAATGCTGCACAATTAATTTGACTGTGATATATTTAAGAAATATCCCACAAAGAAACCACTTTTAACAGGCAAAAACCACCGAGTTTCAGCATTCAGGTGTCATTTCTAAAGCCTGGGAGAGTTCAGTTTATCCGAAATGTAAGATTTGAATTGCACCTGCTTCCAAATCAACGATAAATAAAAGAACAATATATTTATTACCATTTACTGCATATGACACATGATATAAAAGTGGTAAAAATCCAATTGTATGGTGCCTCTAAAAAAGCACTTTGATATGCATCACGTACAAAAGCAAATTTGTTTATAATGACGTCATCAATTTACTTATTTATTTTTTT
>JAPZDX010000015.1:10805894-10821519 GCA_029783625.1 Naso annulatus | reverse complement strand
CAATTTAGTTTGGACACAACAATGTAAAAGCAAAGGGAATGATGAAGAGCTCTGGGCTGTTTCATAATCAATTTTTCTTGGAGAAAATTCAACAGAAGAAAATAAAACAGTTTGATTAGTTAGCTCTCCAGCACAACAATGAAGTGTTTTATGTATTTCCTCTGTTGTTCACAGATAAGGAAATGTGAGACGCTCGGCTTTGATGATTTGACAGAAAACAATGCATGTCTGTAGTGAAGCGAGATGAGTCCAAAATGTGTTTGTGAGCTGGGTGTGAGCTCATAGCATGGTCAGAATATAGCACACATTTAATGCAAGGTGATGAGACAAAACCTTCCCTATAACTCCACTGTAATTGATGCATATCATATCACATATAATAATGTTATCGTCTTCTAGAAAGGGCCAAATGTGTTTTTTGTTGTTGTTGTTGTTTTGGCATCTTAGCTGTTAGCTTCTATGAAATAATTTATAAACATTTTTTAGAATGCAACTGAAACTTTAATCAATGTACACACGACCAAAAATATGTGGAAAAATGTGTGTTTTTCTTTAGCTTGATACGAGCCCTTTGATTCAAATCAAGCTGAGATTCTCAAGACTGCATTAAATCGGTCTGCACCATTGGCTGCTCTGTTCAAGGAACTCAATTTATCATCACTTTTGAGCACAAACACTTATTAGTCATGTATCTTCATGTTTAAATGTACATACCTAATTTATTTATTGCCAACTGTATTTTGTCACTTCCTTGTATTGAACTCAGATGTCCACTCTTATTCAACAACATCAAGAGACATTCATTTTCCATTTTACCACACAAACCCTGGACAGTACATCATAAAATATAGAGGTCCTTTATTCTGAAACTCCACTTCCTCCGCTATTAAATTCTTCACTTTTCATTGCTATTATACAAGTATAAAATGAAAAAAATATCTGAGTCAAAGATAATCTTTTTGTCTATTCATCATCTAGCATTTACATTATTCATCAGTCCTCATGTCTATACATTGGTGTTTATTCTGGTGATTTTCATTGCTGTTGTTTTTTATTGTCTACTCTGCATTTGTATTAGGTTTGTATTTTGTACTTGCTTTTGTTCTTATGTTGCTTGTTAAAATTGTATTTTTAGTTCTGTATGGGTAAAGGCTTTGTGTATCTTGTTTCTACTCTGTTTTTATTAATAATGAATGATAAAATCTCTTTTGACTGTCCATGATTGTGTGAAATGTTTAAATTGAACAATCGAAAGGAGGAAGCTCGCTCTCTGACTCTACAGCTTACAGGTCATTGATGTATGCAACCTGTTTTGAGGGATCTGATTTACATTTTAAGCTGTCATAAACCAAAAAAAAGTTGAGTACCACTGCTATTAAATTCCAACTTTCTTGCAACAGTTTCCGTATGATTACTTCCTGTTTAAACTTGCCAGTACTTTTAACTAATTAGGAGCAAATCTGCAGCCAGACTTTGACTTTTATAGAAAATCTTTCATGAAAAATGGAGGCGTTACAGCAGCAAATTAGAGCCCAAGATTTTTAAATGAGATGTTAAAAAATCACACAGGGGTATAGGGTTCAGGTGTCCACACACTTTTGACCAGATATTGTAGAAAACATAGACAAAATAAGCTCTAAAATAAATATGTTTTTATGCTGTTGGCTTTTGCCGGCTCTTGTACCCCATGAGAATTATTTACAGACATCTCTTTGTATGCGAGTGGCTCACAAGTCTGATTTTATGTGCGTCCAGCTGAGCTTATCACTCTCCCTCTCCTCTCTCTGTCTCTCCGAGATCCTTTAGAAATCACCATACAACACCATTTTCCAGCTCGCGCGGCTCAAAGGCCAGTCAGCGGCGCGTTAGTCATGGGGAATTATCAATTAGCACAGATGAAATGGCCACTTGAAAAGACCTCTCAAAACATATCGCCCTCTTTCTCCCTCTCACTCTCTCTCTCGGCCTCTCTATTTCGCACTACCTCCCTCTCAATTTGATTCACTCTCTCTCTCTCTCTGTGGGAAGAACGCCTTTGAAACGGAGTATGAAAAGCATGTCAAGGAGCCACAGTTTTGTGCAATCAGCATTTCGCCCAGCATGTTTTGCCATAGTGGGGTGTTAAAAGATAATTAGAGGCTGTTAGTGTAGCGTCACATAATGGTTTGTGTACATCAGCAGCTAAAGATAGTAGAAACTGTGTACATTCATAAAGATAACAGAGGCTGCGTGGCTTGAATTCATCTTGGAATTATTATAAACTCACAACAGGCCCACAACTGATAATGTTAATTATCAATTTATCAACAGATTTTATTGTTAACATTAAAAAAGTTGACGTTTTGGAGAGGTTGACCACATTTTCCACAGCCAAATGTGATGTCTTGAAGCACGCCACAGTGAAGGGAGGTTCTCACTAGCCACCACCAGTATGCAGCCACCTGGGTGAAACACAGCAGCCATTATGCGCCAGAACACTCACCACACCAGCCTGAGGTGCAGAGTGAGATGAATGAATAAGCCAATTACATGAGGGGATGATTAGGGGCCAGGTTGGGAAATGTAACCAGGACACCAGGGAACCGCATACTCTTTGCAACAAGTGCCGTGGGATCTTTTATGACCACAGTGAGTCAGGACCTGGTTTAACGTCTCATCCAAAGAATGCAGCACAAAGTCCAGCACTGCACTGAGGCAGTTGGATAGATTTTGTAGTCAGACGGAAGACCGCCACCTACTGACCACCTCCAGCTGCAACTAAGTTTTCCAAGGAGGTCTCCCATCAAAGTCCTAACCAAGCCCACACCTGCTTCGCTTCAGGGACTCCAGAGGCAGGGTACCTGTTGGTCTGGCTGCTGGCTTTTTGCACAGGCTAAACCTACAGATATTCAGATTATACTGATATAAAACAAACAAAGCTTCTCTGCAATAACAGCTACTTGGACCACCAATACCTAAAAGGTAGAACACGGATATGAGAATGAAACTAGTGGAGGAGAGCAGATTACACTGGTACACTGACTAACTAACTCAGGATCTGCACACTGCACATTCGCACCGATTTATATCATCTATCTTGCACTGTTTCTAGCATATTAGTATTTTTTAATTTCTATTTTACATTTAATTTTATTGTTATGTTGCTTTAATTTCTAAACATTTTTTAAATGAAGATTTGATCAAACAAAGATGAATCCCCCACTTTGGGATTAATAAAATGCAGGCTTAACTTTCATCAAACTTCACTTATTAAAAAATAAGAGCCCTGAGCTAAGACAGAGCCATAGGCTACCGTATATTCTCTAGTAAAAAAGGAAAATTGATTTTCACAATTTCAATTTTTTAACACTGTCCAGACAAATTAATTTGAATTTCAATTTAAAATCGATTTACTGCCCAGCCCTACCTACGGGGGATCAATAAAGGCTTATCTGATCTTATCTTATACATGTTACAGTAATGAGAAGTGATGAGGAGCTAACAGACAGGAAAAGAAAATAGGGGAACACACACCACAATGAACCACAATGACCACACAGCTGTTTAGAGAGAAGACAGAGAGGTAAAGAAGAAGAGCTACGGAGGAAAGACTAAAGAGAGTCTGTGTAGTATGTATTTATATTTTACACACATACATGTAAACATTCATGCATGCACGCAGCCTGTTAGCTCACTGAGCCCTCACTAATAAATTTGTAGGCACATGTCAGCAAGAGTATAAGCCTCGACATCTGAGTGTGTGTGCGTGTGTCCCTCTGAGGCTGCTCACACCAGGTACAAGCTCTTTCACCCATATGGTGAACACTCCGGAGGGACCGAACTCTGTCACTTCTCATCTACACACACACACACACACACACACACACACAGATAGGCCTGCCACACATACACAAAGACAACCACTCATGTATGATGCATGCCTGGAACTGTGTGTCTTCAGTTCGAGAAAAGGAGGGTGTGTGTGTGTGTGTACATGTGTGTATTTGTGTCTCACTACCTTACTAATGGGTCTTTTTTAATTCTTTCTGTTCTGTGTCATTTCAACCACAAGTTATTAGATCCAAATGATAAAATAGGTCTGAGTCAGAGCAACCAATCAACTAGAATGACAAATTGAACCTTTCCAGGAACATTTGAGCGTTTTCTAATCTTCTACAGCTAAGGAATTGTTAGCTTGATCCTCCCGGTGGCCAGGCTGCAAGGTAAAAAAATTCAATTTCCTTGAAGGAACGAATGCTGTATTATTGCACAATTGCATTAAATGCTGCACCACAATAAAAGCCACAATTCAAATAGAAACTGAGAGAGACACAG
This sequence comes from Naso annulatus, assembly GCA_029783625.1. NCBI lineage: Eukaryota > Metazoa > Chordata > Actinopteri > Acanthuriformes > Acanthuridae > Naso > Naso annulatus. Next base: position 10,817,205 of record JAPZDX010000015.1, on the reverse strand, counting down.
AGAGAGGCAGGAAGAGAGAGTAGATAACAGCATAAGAGTGGTAAAGGTTGTGTTTATGCCACAGGGCATTGGCACCATGATGCCAGCCGCTGGGATGTGTGTGTATCTATGAAATGAGGCCAAACATATTCAGTTAGTGATGGCTAATGTTAGTGAACACTTGACTGGCGATGAGCAAGACTCTCCGAGTGTGTGTGTGTGTGTGTGTGTGTTGGTGCATTAACAGAGTGTTCCTTCAGGCTTAGGGGTGCTTTCTTTTTGTCTGTCTCTTGCACACACACACACACACACACACACACACACACACACACACACACACACACACGTACGGTCAATTAGACCATTAATGTAACTGTCAGGTCCACTGGCTATTGTGCCATTAACTCCACACAAAACACAGCTGGCAGGCACATGCGCGCACACACACACACACACACACAGGGTTTAGCAGATGGGCTATGTTGCTGAGTTGCTGATAAAGAAAAACAGAGCAGAGTTTTGCTATCAGCATCTAACAAGCTAATCAGTTTAGGCTTCAGCAATACACTGTAGGCCAAAGTTTACTGCGGCTTTAATATGGATTCAGTGTGGAGGAAAATTATTTTGTGGCAAAACTTTTTGTAGAAGTTGTGTATAGTAGTTTTTTAATATTTAGATTCCACTTGTACGGAGAGATTTGTATTATTCATGGAGACAAACATTGAAACCTGCATTGTGTTCCAGCTGATTGGATTTTTGCAGATCTGTTAAATGACAAGTGAAGTTAAAGAGAAAAAAAAACTTGTAAACAACCTCCATCAAGGAGGAAGTGCATTAGCTTCCATGTGTTGGCTGCAGGAATTAAAGGTGTTCACAGGAAGTGTGATCTAAATTTTGAAGCATTATGAGCACCTCTGGCATCAGACGGGGGCTGCCAATTGTCTTGGCTGTAGTTTGGTTTGTTGACAGTAATTATACTGAGGTACTACGATTAATCTGGCAATAATATGCTGATGTTTAAAAATGTGTCAGGTAGTGCTTTTGAAAATCATGGAAAAGGACGGTGAATTAAAATTACACAGGGCTTTCCTACCTGTGTCATTTCCTCTATCCAATGACGCAGATTCACTGAGTGCAACAAAAGGCCCTTAAAATAGATTAAACAGATTTCATCTGTTCAGAACATTTCTCTTCACTCACCCTACGACTACGATGATGAAGTCCAGCAGATTCCAGCCGTTCCTCAGGTAGGCGTTGGGGTGGAAGAGCAGGCCGTACGCTATTACCTTCAGGAATGCCTCCACTGTGAAAATAATGAGGAACAGATACTCCACACGCTCCTGCAGAGGAACACACAAACAAAATAGGTCCATTTAGTTTTTCAGGAATGTGGACCGATACAACAAAAGGACATATAAAAGACAGGTGATTATAGGTGATTATAGAAAGGCATTTGGTGGCAAAGCACGTAGGCAGCTCAGTGAGTTTCACATGTGAGTAAATACTGTTACAGGATACATCACAGCAACACAGGAATCAAATGAGAGAACACCAAACATCCATTCAAAATTCTTAAACTGTTTACAGTCCATCTCAGTTCCTTTAAATAGGTGGGTTAGTTGGAGAAATACCAAGGCACTAAGATATAAACACATTCAATCACAGTCATGACATTATTTATTTATACCCACATCAACACTAAAGACCCTGTTTGCGACTTAGTGAGCCCCAACAGCGGCTGCTTACTCCTCTGGACTTTATCAGCCAGAACAAGATGTTCTTTTACTGTTTATGCAGCTTCTGGTGAGTTCGTATGTGTGTTTCTGTGTGTGTGTGTTTGATTATTTATATGTGAATATGTCTATTTGTCTGACTTATAATCATGTATACCATCAAAGCATTTTGATTATTTAATCAAAGGGACTCTCTTCCTGTCCAAAGAAGTCACTATTGCATGCACAAGTGCATGTATACACAAACGCACGCACAGGCACACAGTGTACACACAAGAAAGTTTTCTACTACAGAGTTCCTTGGAGGCTGTTGTCATAGTGATGACCCCTGACGAAGAAGGTCCTGGGAAATGTCCTGAAATGGCCTTGAGAGAGAGAGGGGATCCTTTTGAACATTGTAAACTTCCAAATATTTCTTTCACTGTCCACCTAATCATCCGTCATATCTGTGTGCTAATTTTTGTCAAGTTTATGTCTGACAAGAGATTTAGGCAATGGCACAAATTTAGTAGATTTCTGTGTAAAAAAAAAAAAAAGTGCAGGAAATATTTTATATCCAGAAACAGTCTGTTTTCTCTCTCAGTCCCTCTGAGGTACATCATCTTTTTTTGAATCCGGAAAATATATTTAGCTTGGTCTATCAATCTATCCATCCATCTCGGCCTCTGCTCCTCCTCCTGTTCCCACTGTTTTCCCATGGACACACACTCACAGAGGGCCAGAGGTTTGGGACAGAAGGCCGTCCAGGTCTCTCCAGGCTCCAAGTCCCATCCCTGGGAAGGATCAGCTGAACCTGAGGCTGGAGGGACACAGCTTTTGTTTGTGTCCAAGTTCAACAAAATAGCTTCAAAGCTGATAGGGTTATCCAAGAATGCCCAAAAAATGATGCTACCGTGACAAATGCAACCTAGATATATGTAAAATTAATGTCATTATAGCCGCAATCAGGCAAATTAACCTGAACATTGTCAATGCATTTTTGGAGAAAAACAACCTCCAAGCCTGGGAATGTTAAATTCATCCTCCATGAACAGAAAAGTGAGCACATGAAAGTTTTTGAAACTAGCTAGCTTAGATTTCTTTCACAAAAACTTTTGAGTTGGTAATGAATTATTTCAGTCTATAACTTAAATGACTTTGAACACCAATACCTTGTAGTACTGTACAGTGAGATCATTGTTAATAAAAGAGAAGTTTGTTTTTTTCACATTTAGCATAATAATAATAATGGTATTTAGAATCATATACAATGTTCTACAGCATAATTATGATAAATGGTGCAGTCCTGAGGGCTGGAGCTCACTGCTGACATCACCACTAGCTGAAAGTGGCTGAGAACAGTGGAGGAGCATGTGCACGTGCAGCATGTGTCTAATCTGTTGAAAAATACAATAAACAAAGACGTAAAGCCTGTCGAATGTTTAATGGCGTCCTCTTATGTACAAACACTAAAACACAAAGCTAAACACGGATATATAACACAGAAACAGCTGTTTGTTTGTTTTGTGAAACAGCTTAAAGAGACGTTTCTGGGTTATATATGGGTGTGTAAGTTCATGTTTTAGTGGCGGTACATGAGAGGGCACCACTAAACATTTGGCAAATTTCAGCGAGCGTTTTTTAAATTTTTGGATTGGCTGCATGCACACGCTCCTCCGTTGCTTTTAGCTAGCGGTGATGTCAGCAACGAGCTCCAGCTCTCAGGACTGCACCGTTCATCATAATAATGCTTTCGAACGTCATTTATGATTGTAAATGTCCTCATTATAAGGTTAAATGTGCAAAAAAAGTACTTTAAGTACACTAAAATCTACCATCTACTTTGGTATTCTCGTGAAGAAGAAAAACTTCTACGCAATGTCAAACCTAAAGACAAACTAACAATAACAGACTGTTCTCAAATTCTTTAAAAATACTTTAAAAACATAGTTAACAGCCTCTGTTTTTAAGATGCAAATGTGTTAGTGTTGACTGAGCTCATTTATGCCGTGGCCGCATGAAGATCTGCCGTTAAGACCGACAGACGTCTAAAAAGGGTCCAGCTACACAAACAACTATCTCAGCATGAAGGGAAACTGTGTCAAACTTCCATTAGGCCGCTCACACACTCACATGTCATGGGAATCAGTCATTCATGTAGGCACTGCTCTGACATGACAGCTGTGATTTCCTGTCATGTTGGTAAAATGCTAAGAACTGAGGTGTTTATTTAGGCTGGAATTTTAGAGCGCTGTATTCTCAGCTGCGACTGCTTGATATTGAGAAAAGAGTCATGCTTTGATATCTGTGTTCTTAATGATGTGATTATCATACAAACTGTGATTTGAAGGTGTTTTTCCCACACTTAGTAATGCTCAAGAAGCTTGACAGTGGAGGGAAGGACATGAATTATAATACGGAGGATTTGCACATTTTGAAAGACAGACGACTTGAAAGGCAAGTTGATTTTCGGGCCGAGGATTCTGCACCTAAACGGGCTGCTCAGAAAGCTGTCTTATACTTGTTTTGTTTCTCGTCTCTGTCTCTCTAACCTCCTCTCATTCAAATTCAAGTCCATCCAGCGTGCTGCATGAACACAGAAGTATCCAGCTTAAAGATAAAGATCGAGATTTTCACATCGAGCACGTGTCTTCTTTTTCCTGTGTGTGTGTGTGTGTTTGTGTCAGTTACAGAGCCGGGAAAATTGATTTTCTTATATTCATTATTTGTGCTGCAGACCCTCAACCACACAGCGAGTATTAGTAGTCTATGCGGAAGTAATTAATCTCACAATTGCACACACACACACACACACGCGTCCTCCCTCTCAAATACACAAAAGCTCTCCATCACTCTCCCTCTCAAACACACAAAGATCCACGCATACACACACTCAGGCTGTGTATCTGCCGGTGACAGGCAGACAGTGCGGCGCTCAGAAAAATAAAACATGAAAAACATCTGGTAGGAACAGCTCAGCCCGACACAGACACACAAACACACACAGATGCACTTCTCTGCCTCCTTCCCTTCCGATACAGACGCATAAAGGGCAAAATCCATAAGGGGCACGGCTAATCTGGTTAGTGACTGGAAAGAAATGAGAGGGAAAGGATGAGAGACTGAGAGAGGAGCGGAGGATAAACGGAAGAGGAAGAAAGACAGACTACAGAGGGAGTCAGAGAGAGAAGGAGGCAGACAGAATGACAGAAAGGTGAGTATGTGGGAGCAATAATTCAGTTAACTGTGATAGGTCAACCAAACCGCCTATCCATCAACTAGGCCAATCAGATTATAGTATTGACATTCTACCATACAGAGGACAATGTTTCCATTCGCCGTGACCTTCTGCGAATGTGTGTGTGTGTGTGCTGCGAGAGAGGATTAGCCATTATGCTGTTTTTGAAACAAACCCACAGACACATCACAGTCTTGTGTGTGTGTGTGTGTTTGTTTCATGCAGTTTTCAAAAGATCACGAAAACCCTGAAAACATAATGTTCCAATTACTGAACCATGACAACGCAAAACAGCAGGGCTACAACAAAAGTAACGCTTACATTTCAAACCCTCTTACATATTCATTCAACATGTTTAGGGTGGACAAAAACACCAAATGTTGCACGACAAAATGATTTTGATTTCATCTAAATCTAAAATACACAATTCAAACTCTTCTCATGCAGAAAAATCTAAACTCCTCACAGCCCTGTGAAGAGAGTGAAACCAAACTGGCATCTAAATTTTTCCTGCTCAGACAGGAAACATTTCTGTTTAAGTACAGAGTAACACACCGCCAACATCCGGTGATGATTTATTTAAAGGCAGCAACCTCAGTGAGACCAACTCTACAGCTCTGGAGGTGCACACATCACTCGTGTACGTCCTATTAGCAAGCTAATGATGCAACTGCGGTGAAGGAGAGGAAAGACAGAGGAAGTTAAATACCTATCAGACAAATGAATTCAGGACACGCACAACTTATGTTTGTACATTTGCTGTTTTTCCTATTTTTAGTAAATACATTGCACTTTCCAAGATAATTGCTAGATCTCCGAACACAGCTGTATCACTAAAAGAAGTCAAGTGTTGTGTATTTTCACACAGAACATGAATATCAAGATGTGAAAAAGTGACCCTTAGACTTTTTGCATCAAGGCCAGTTTTTCTGAGCATTCTGCACTGTGAACAAAGGCATCGACCAAACGTGATGGGTACGCGGACAGACGTTCATCATCATTGTCCACATATATATGACTCTTACAAAAACATCAACAGCGGCTGAATCTCAATCTAAATCACAACACAGTATAATAACATCGATGTAATTCATTAACAGCTTGTGGAAAAGTAGCTGTCACCCGTCTGTCTGTACAGACGCTTCCTGCCAGCTACTGCCATCCTCGGCAGGGACAGGAAGCTCTGCTGTAGTGAAATGTAGTGATTTAAGTTGTCAAAACTCTTCAGTAAATTTGTATTCTGTTGTATATTCAGGTCGCTGCTGGTGTGAATAGTTTTGATCGAAATATTTGCATCCAAACAATTCCCATTTTCGTGTTGTTTATTTGTTACGCACTTGGTGTGTGAAGGCCACGTTTGCAGTAATAAAGCTGAAAAAGTGAAAGGAACAACTGAGGCATGGGAATGCACTATTAAAAAAACCTCTAAAAACTAAGAAAAAAAACAAAAACAAACCAGGATCCTGAGGAACAGGAGAAGCACAAGGACGCTGACACAGGACCAGGTATGTGGAAAAGACTGAGGGGAAACAGAGACTAAACAACAGCACTAACAAGACACAGGTGGGGTCATCAACACAGGTGAAACACATTAGGGCAAAGCGGGAAATTACACAGGAGGGAAACTTGACAGGATGTAGAAAAATGAAACACAGTTACAGCAGTTAGCAAAATAAAAGGGGAAACACAGGGGAAGAAATGAACGTGAATAACAAATACAACAAAAACACAGGGAGCTCGACAACAAAACCCAACAAGCAGTCAGACAATGGAAGAGATGTTTAACCTAATCCAAGGATACCAAAATGGATTTAGGGGAGAGAATATTTCAATGTGCAGTGAGGGATTTTTAGGATGAAACAAACAGAGGGTATTCGTCAAGCTTGCTTGATTATTTGCTGGTTTACGGTCTGTGTATTTGTGTGACTGCTCGCACTGAAGTGATGTTGCTCAAAACCTCAAAACCCAACACACTTCTGGATTTGTACCAGTGTTACTAACTTCCTGACTGAAGCCAAACACCAGCCAATGGGAGGCAGTAACTCAACAATACTAGAGGAAACGTCAGTTTGAAAAGTATCCTTATTATGACTAAGGCCTGGAAAAAAGCCTTTGGAAAGTAGTTCATTAAAAAAAGAGAAAGAAAAATATAATGTCAACATTTAAGTGCACAAATGTGGAATGACATGGGATGGTACCTTTAAGATTACAGAAAAAAATTTGTTGTGTTTTCTGTCTTAGTGAGCACTGACTGAGGCATATTTTACAACCTGTAATTATCTGTGCTTCATCGCTTCTGAGATATCCAAACCACATCCAGAACACTTTTACAAAATCTTTTAGGCAACAAACAAATCTCTGGAGGAGGCCACGTGTTCTCTTTCACCTTCACTTTTGTGCCCTTCTGTTTCCTTTCATTTTTTTCCTCCTTTCAGAGGTCATCCAATTTCTTCACTGGAAGCTTTTTTTCGGTATGAAATGGGAGTGTACTTTTACTTTAATCTGCAAGCCAAAACTGCAGACTGACTTTCAGTCATCTCATTTATTTCTGATGTATGATAGGCTGTTATCTCTAGCTATAATGAGAAAAAAATATTCAAAGTTTATCACTGTTATCAACATAAATTTTATCAAGTCTTGACTGCCCGGCCCACAAGGGGTTCAAAAAAAAGACAAACAACACAACTTGACATTTAGTAAAGTTCGATCTTAACTTAAACTCTCATCTTTACGTTCTTCTCTTTCTCTCCTGATGCTTGTTGTCTCTCTCTTTCTGCATCTCTTTCTCATCCCTCACTATCACGTCTTCCCCTCATCTCTCGCTCTTTCTCTGTGGGTGCCAACCAGAAGTTACCATAGAGACCAAGATGGGTTCCAACGTTACCATGGAAACTGTGGGCTGCAGCAGCAGTGGCGGCAGCGGCGGCATCAGACTTTTTCCTCTCTCTCTCTCTCTCAGACACACACACACACACACACACGCTCATATTAACAGATGACACTGATCAGTATTGCACCAAGGATATCCACAGCACATAGTCCTAATTATGACTCTTCTGTCAGCATTCAGACTTCCAGTTGTGTGTGTGAGTGTGTGTGTGTGCACATGTGTTTGTCAATGTGTTGCTTGTGTGTGTACAACAGTGTGTTTGTGCCTGCTCCAGTGAGCCATGTCATATACTTGTTTACCACTTGCTGCCAGTTGATAGTGTGGACTTTAGTGTCATCATGTCGCTCTGCACCAGTCTTCAACATAATAAAGCTTTGACACTATCTGCACTTGCAAAACAAGTTCTTAAGTTTAAAGCAATATCTTATCTATGAAACATATGCAGTTGGACAGCGGATTAACATTTTCATGGAGTGTTTTACCTCCTTCTGTATTTCCCTACACTGAGGTACTTTAGTAACAAAGTGAAAAAAATGGAGCTGAGGCAGATTTAAGGGCAATGAGATGTGCAGCAGATGCGAAAGGCTAAACAACTCATCATAATTATGGTCTTTGTATTATTTTGCTTCGATAAGGGTTTAATAGAATTTTCAATGGAGCTTGAAATTTGGGGTTAAGTTTTGGGTCAGTGAGCAAAAATCGGTCTGTATTTTCCCCATTGTTGTAATCGCTACAGCACAGAGACGGATAAAGACTTCTAATCAAAGCTGACAATGTGCAAGAGAACAGCTGTAAATTTGTATTATCACATTATCAGCAGAGAAAAACAGCAACTCTTTGGTCACTATCTCAGTACTGAACACAATCTTGTTCTTTAGTACACTTCTTGACAATCTGACCTTGTGATATCAAATTATTATCACTCAAGAGAGAGGAGAGGAGAAATGAGCCTAAAGTTACAGAGTGCACCTACATTTTTAATGTGGGTGGCCAAAATGAATGAGCAACTCTTTTCTCAGCTCCTACTGCTGAGGTTTTGTTGGGAAAGCTTCTTAAAGTGATGTTAAGCTTTGATAGCACCTCAGGTTGTAAAGCTTGATACACTGTCAATCACTTCTGTCAGTTGCCCTGAGCTCTGAGAGTAAGGATGGAAAAGTGTTTCGCTCTTTCTCCACTCTCTCACTGCATGGTGGAGCAGGTTTCACAAATAAAGCACAAATACACAAGAAGGAGGAGGGCAGATTTTAAAGGCAAGGGTCAAAAAATATTTATGGCCATAAAGTTAAAACCAGGCAGTTCTAACAAAAGAACGAAACTGCTTTAAAAGCACTCAACAATCCTTGTGGTCGTAACAGCGATGCATGACTGTTTGTGTAGGATGAAGTTTATTTCAGGCTAAATATTTCGAGATTTTATCCTTTAGCTGTTTGTCGGTTTAACAGGGTCAGTTTTATCAGGATGTTATCAATCTGAGAAATACTATAAAGCTCATTTGGTGAGTTGAAACTGTCCTTGACTTTGGTCTGACAAAGGTGTTGATGGAACCTGCAGTTTGGGGTTATATCTGCATCTATAGAATCACGACAATCTAAGCTTTCTAACCATGTGTAAAGCAAGTACACACTTAAAATAGAAACAAACATATTGATACAAGCTCAAAGACTGGCTGTCAGATTTGTGAAAGGTTTTAAAATCCATCCAAGTCGACGTTTGTGCTGAGGTGCACCCAGGAGTGAATTTGAGTCACTGAGAATTAATATAAGAGCTGGGCTATATGGACCAAAAATCATAACTCAGTATTTTCATGCTGAATGACCACACACAATAAATAACTCAAACAAGTTCATTCTGTCTTTCTTTGATGATTATATTGTTTCTTTTTATCAGACATGAGTAGGAGATGTATTTACTTCAACATGTTTCGACTGTCATCTGCAGTCTTCCCCAGAAGCGTCATCTGATGTCGCTGTGACGTGTCATTAGCAGTTGTGCTTCCCTGTAGGCGTGACCGGCCTGACAGATCTGTCAGATCTACCAGGCCGGTCACAGCCCCCGCCGTCCGATGGCCTCTGGAGGAGAGAGTCCCAGGTGTGGGAGAGCATGAATGCGCCCTCATCCCGGTTGATGGTGTTTTGGGCAGCCTCCTTAATCCAGCGTTTGTGTTTATTGCTCTCCGATCCGATGATCCTTGCGTTGTTCCAGTCCATAATATGATTGTTCCTTTTGCAGTGATCTGATTTTAGGTTTTCTTGTCCCGCTTTTTCTTTCTGTGTTCTTGTGAGTCAGCCTGTCATTTCTTTTTCACATTCTTTTTGATGCAGACGACAGTCAAAACATGTCAAGGTAAATACATCTCCTACTCACGTCTGATAAAAAGAAACAATATAATCATCATACACCATAAATGTCTCTGTATTTTCTTTGAAGTGGGCTAAATGTTTAGCTCCATGCAAAAGCCACATTGTAGATGTCATGAGGACTTTTATTTAAATAGGCTGGAATCAGAATAAAATGCAAACACAAGTTTTACTTCCCTGACTGGAAATATGGAGTGGCAAAACACCCAATCACACCTTGACACTAACACTCTTGAAAACCAAAAGAAGACAACATTTAAAGGAGAAGTTCAGTTTTTGTGCAGAGGACAATATGAGAGACACAAAGATCAACACGATGCAGATATGCAGCCTTCAGCCACTGTGTATTCAGGCAGCATGGTAGCTAATATTATTAAATTTCAACAGCAATAACTCTGCCTGACAAAGAAATAAACTCTACCTTGAGATACACAAAAATCCTGCGAGCCGTCGCCACTGGCAACACTGTGACTGACAGTTGACCTCAAGGACTTAAACAAACACACACACACACACACACATATCACAAGAATGGTTTTTGTCACACTGTGAGTGTCTCTTTGAATCATGTTGCTAAAAGGCAACGAATCCAAACGTCTTGAAAACATGCTATGAACACGGAAGCATCACACGCTCAACATGAGTCTCATTAACAGAGCTGAGATCCAATCTGTCGGCCTCTGGACTAAAGGATTACCGTATGTTTGATGAGAGATAACACTTGTGTGCATGTAAGAGTGAACAACAGATTGGATTATTGTCATCAGTGGCCTCTGACCCCTGAAAGGAAGAGGAAAATGGATCAACGTGTCTAATGATTCATGCACGTACACTAAACCACAGATGCAGCCCAAGGCTTCGGTGTACTTGCACCGGACTACACGCTGCACAGACTAAATGCTGGTTAAGACCGAAGACATTCTGAAAGTAAACCCTGTTTGCAAATTTATCTGCATTAATGTGGACACTGCCTTATTAAGTAAATTTTTTTTTTCTTCTTCTGTTTGTATTTTGTTTCCTCCAGCATTCTGAATATCAAAGTTTACAGGAAGAGAAAAAAACTCCTGTTTCCAGGCAACAGGCACCGTAACTACCACAAGGAGGGAGGAAGAGAGAAAAGAAGGGAGGAAGAGGT
>JAPZDX010000015.1:10766871-10776915 GCA_029783625.1 Naso annulatus | reverse complement strand
TATTCATAGCGTCGTTCTTTGGGTTCTATCCATCAAACGATCCAAATCAACAAAAATCAGTAAACAAAATAGAAAATCAATACATACTAGCCAATTTTGATATACAGTGTATATTAACTTATGGGAAATCCTTATGCACTTTTTGTGACATGCACTTTGTCTCAGCCTAAGTTTAGCTGGAAAATATTTAACAGCCAAAAACCAAACAAACCATAAAACTAAAAGAACATCTCAATCCCAAAATTGAAATTGAGCAGCTACTCAAAGCACAGATATTGAAGTAGTAGATGTCTTGGCTCTACTGTGGCGGCATTTCTGGATGGATGAGTAGCAATATAAAGTTGACAGGCAAAACCAAAATCAAATGTCTAGAGCAGAAGGCAAAGAGCTAGCCTTAAAAAAACAGACCATCATCTGTTTATTTGAAAGAGATGTTGAGCAAGAAGAAAATCATTTGCAAAGGGTGCATGACTTCTGTGTCTGTGCCACAAAGCAACACAACTGATTTATTCAAACACCTGAAAAAACACCACCAGGTGCAGAATGATTGGAGTTTTATTGTGCATAATGGCCAATCAGATTCTAATGCAAAGATTTATTTATTAGCAGGAATGTAGCACAACATGAAACTGTTAAAATGCAAGAAATATTTTTTCCCTAAAATCAAGCAGCACATGTGTAAAATAAGGACGTTCTCAGTCTTTCTCAGAGTAATCATGATTATAAATTTTGCCCGAGTGTACAGGTGATATGAATGTGCAAGTATATATGTTTGTCTGTGTTTGTGCTTGTGTTTCTGTATTCTCTGTGGATATTTTTTCCAAAGCTTCAAAGCTCTCTCTTTCTGATGTAGTTATATACAATTCCGGATGCTTGTCCACGAGGCCCAGGTTGCACAAAAAATCTTTGAAGCGGGGGTCAAATGCATCTGAGCAAACTACACAATTTTTTTCTCTATCCAGTAAACACTGCGTGCACAAAGTGTACTTAAAGCAACCATATGAGCTTTTATGTGTGTGTTTTTGTGTTGGTAACTGTCAGCTTGATGGCGCGCTACACCTGTGACTGAGAGAGGAGTTCAGGGGTGAGGGTCGGACACAGACAAACAAGTTAAATAGTGAGATGAATCATTGAGCAAACCGCACAGCATAACATTCAAACATACCCTGACACAATTCACAGCTGCTGACAGGGATAATCAGAGAGGGAAAACAGAGAAGTAGAAGAAGAAAGCAGCTCTAGTGCAACCTTTAAGTAAGCCACAAGCTTATTCCTACACACACACTTACAATACAGAACATTACAGCCACAGTTAACAATTCAGAGGTACAAAGAGGGGACATTTCAGAACCACGACAGGACTGTGTGAATGTAGGTCATTGTGTTTTACCCCAGTGATGATGTTTATCAAGAGGCACATTCAGGCAAGCTGTTTAAAGAAAAACATGTTAAACAAAAGTGAAGCATCACATCTTCACACACAAGTTTTTACACGACACAAAACTACATCATCACACACACACACACACACACACACACACAAAAAAGGCTACATGGCAGATTTATTTAAACAAATTTACAGAGTTTTGACTTGTTTTTCGTTACAGTTACTCTCGTTAGATTAAACTTCATTCAGCTCATTTATATCAAGCCGTCTGTTCATTCATTAATTTTCTGCATTTTCTGGGTCGGGGGCCTGCAGTCAATCCCAACTAACACAAGGCAAAGGCAGGGTTCACCCTGGACAAGTTACAAGTTCATCAAAGAACTGACATATAGAGACAAACAACCGTTCACATTCACACCTACAGGCAATTTAGAGTCACTGATTAACCTGCATGTCTTTGGTCTGTAGGAAGAAGTCGAAGAACCCAGAGGGAACCCACGCAGACACGAGGAGAACATGCAAACTCCACAGAAAGGGAAGCCAGCCAGGTATCGAACCCAGAACCCTCTTGATGTTCGGCAAAAGGACCTGAATCCGAACCCAGGACCTTCCTTCTCCGAGGCAACAGCGCTAACCACTAAGCCACCTTGCTGCCCAACTGCTGAAACACTCAAATGTGGTGAGAATTGAATGAAAACCCTTGAGCAAGGCACTTAACCACCACCAGCTGTTACAACACTGCCGCTCAGTTGTCACAGGGAAGGATATTAAGTAGAGAATTGATGTGCTCTGCGTGGCAAACCTTTCTTGAATGAATAAAAGTCAAATAAATTAAGCTATAAAAAAAACGTATATTTTTATCCAATAGTTTGCTTGAATAGGATCCATCTTGCATAGTTAGGTAAGCGTATTTCAATTAAGGAGTGGGTTTCCACTAGACGGCTGTACCACTTACATCAGACACATTCAGTAACCCTCATGATAAAATCACTAGAGAGCGAGCACAGAGAGCCATTTGGCTAACGGCCTAGACAGATGGACTATAACACCAGGCTAGGGCAACAACATGGCCTACAGGACCGAACAGGCCAAGCACACACATGTAAAACACACACACGCACACACATACACACATGCAACATAGAGACCACAGGGAGATGGCCAATCATACCAGCCTCTCTGCCAAGGTCAGTGACACACTGAGAAAGAGAGACACAGGCTGCGGTGTGAGAGTGAGAGTGTATCCCTGATGTGACGCTGACATGCACTGTACTCTACAGTCGCTCTGATTCTGATACCTGTGTCGGAAATGCCCCCATCGCTGCCTAAAATGCTGGATTGTGTGTTGGCAAGAACACAAGTCTGTGCACCGATCCGAGACCGCGTAATCTATTTATTAGAAATGTAATCCTGCTACTTTGCAGCAGCATCCTGTACTCCTGTATGCAACTTAACACTTTTTTCTACTGCACGACTGGCCAGTAATCATGTCTATGGCCATCCCCGAGTCTTTTAATGTTCGACTCAAATTCCCACAAATGTCACAAGGCTGGTTTTTGCATAATTATTACATGAAAATATCATTTCTATAACCTGCCGTATTTTGTTTTCTACTCTTGAGCTATTAAAAAGAAACACTCATCTAACCTGCCAAGAAGCAGGTAAATGAGAGCAAGCCACTGAGAGGTGCTGAGAGTTTGACTCATTACTGTTGAAGGAGAGAGCCCTCTGTGTCTGTAGCTAGCATGTCATTAAGACTTGTTGAGGTAATTCCTCTCCAATTAGCCTCTAAGTGATATGAGGATCGGTTAAGGAGCGACTAGTGGAAGACAAGGCCACTCAGAGTCAGAGCAGTTTTCACACACAGATCTCACCTGATGCCTATCAAACAGTTAAGCTCAAGCATCACAAGAACTACAACTACAACTACAGCTTTCATTATTACTAAAGTCTCAATTAATCTGTACAAGTTTCACAAACTTCAGGGAGATGAAATGTGAGCGTTGGATTTGTTGGGGCTTTAAAATAACACTCATCCACAGTCCATTCACGGTTGCACACGGTGTTACACGGCAATGCTTCTATTCAGTCCATAAACAGCTACAAAGACTTGCTACACTGAGTACAACATGATTAAAATGTATTAGTGACAGCTGGTATGAGCTGTGTTCAAACTGATTTCCATAAAGTTCACCTGAAACAGCATTTAGAGAGTATCTAACTTCCATATTGTGACGTCTTTACGGTATAAACAGGATATACCAGCAGGAAAAAAAACTGAAAGTAATTTGACTGGACTATTAGAAAGCGGGACGTATCATAACAAACATGGCGGATTACTGTGATACAATGAGTGATACAGAGTAAGAGGCTGACATTAGCCTGTAATGATACTACTGATTGAAACTGCTTTGGGCAAGATGACAAAGCCATGACCCATTTGTTTTAACATGAAGAAAATGTGAATGAATTTTGATATGATAAGACCATAAAAACAGATTTTTTTCTTCTTTTTTCTGGTTAATATCGTTAAATAAATGAGCAACATGACCAGGAATGTTATCTAAAAGGATAAAAAGGCAATTTTCATTTCAGGTGGGTTTTAATATTCCATTTTAAAACATATTAACTTTAAACATTGCTTGTATTAATTTAATTCTGTCAGATTCACTGAAATAGGACTTTCCAAATAACACATACGGAGCCAACAAGCATCTCAAAGATGACAATTACTGTAAACGTGGAAAGGTTCAGAGGTTGGCAAGTTGCCTCTACAAGCTAACTGAAGATGCATGTAATTATAAATAGTGTGGTTACACTAAAAACAAATACAGGCACAAATAAAAGCGATGGAATTTTGGCCATGCAGTTTTGAGTTTACAGAGACGAGACAATCCCTCCACTCCTTGTGCTCCCTCCATCCCTCTTGGCCTCTTTGACTCTTTAAAATGTCATCCTAACACTGGAGACACTCTCCCTCTCTTTCTTGCTCTCTTTCTCTCCCAAAGTCTTTGTGTCACTTGCTCACCTTCTCTCTCCAAACATGGTAAACAGAACAGAGCTGCACCGCCACAGTTCGAGAAGGCGTGTGTTTAGCTGCTGAGTGGTTGATAAACATCTCTCTCTCTCTCTCTCTCTTTCTCTCGCTCGGACACGCTGTAGCCAAACCCATCTTCGCAGCCCATCTGTCTCTCTTGTGACTACAACCTAAAAACTTCAGTGTGAAAGTCACAGAGGGAGATCATTTCTCATGGTTCTTTCATACACTGAATAACAAATTTCTAGCGTTTGCAGCGCACCTCTTGCAAATCATTGGACAAATAAACCTGGCTTCTGTGAATTCATAGAGGAAGACATATTTTTGAGAGCAGGGGAAGGCAAAGAGACGGAAAATAAGAATTCACACAACAGCTAAAAATCTTAAACATTATTACTGAAAGGACAGCAGTATTAATGGTATGTTTTGACTATTTTAAATGCACAAACATCAAACCTTTTTAGTTTACAGCTACTGATGTTTTCATTTATGATCCAACTGGTACCATTCTGCCCAGCGTTCAAAAAACCTAAGAGGAAAAGCAGCATGTAATGGCAAAAATATGCTGGCTTCCAGAATAAAGTATGTGGGTGCCCAAACATTACCCCTATACGTAACTGATATACAACTTCAAACTATTTCAAACAATTATTTACGCTGCTGTAACAGCTTAGACTTCTGGGAAAGCTTGCCACACAATTTTACAACCTGACTGCAGGGATTTTATCCTTTTCAGCCCCCACAGTGTTGATGAGGATGAGAGGTTATGCCAGGTGATGAGGAGCAGCCACCTTCACTAAATCATCCCAAATGTGTTCGATGGGGTTGAGGTTCCCTCCCATATTAGCGCCAGAAAGCACAATATTGTGTGAAATATCAGTTTGTTGCAGCATTAAAAACTGACATCATGAACAGCCCTGAACTAACAGCACGCTAAAGTATTTTTGACCCGGGTGTCTTCATACTTTTGGCCACATTTGGCATCTTTAATTCAAAGTCATTAAGTCTTACTTACTTGATTTTTAATTGTTGTCATTTGTCATTGTTAAATTTTGTCGATACTAGGGCTGACTTCGCCTCATTCAGCCTTGTTTTGAAAGCATTCACTCTAAAAACAGTGAATCACTTAATGCAATTTATTGGATGATTCATCAGCTTAAGAAGAGGCTTTAAGCGTCCAAGTGTTAATGTGTTTGAGTGTATGTGAGTGTGCGCATGTCCATCTCTGTATGTGTATGCACATGAGTATGAGCATGCGTTTGCTGCATGCTCTCTGTGTGTACCAGTCGTCACATACACACCCCCATCTCTGCAAATGTGAGGATGTGAGGCTACCAAGCTCCATCACCAAGGAAACCAGCTTGTTGCCAGGTAGCAACAGAGAGAGAGAAGGACAGATAGAGAGGAGAGGAAACAAGAAAAATTAGTGAGACAGAAAAGACAGAATTAGATGGAGGTGAAAGACAGCATGCAAAAACATGTAAGTTCCCACAACAGTTACAACAGGTGCTGTTTTGTTTCTCTTCTAGTCCAAATTTAAAGAAAAAGTTTTTTGATCAAAACATTTGTTAGTTCACAAATGGCTTCACATTGTCAGCATGGCTCACTGAGACGACAGTAGCACAAGGCAGCACAATAACAGCAAAAACTGACATTGTAATTTTTTTTGGTCAGTGATATCGAATAACCATATGGGAAAAGACTCCGATCCTTGAGTTTGGTGCCTTAGGAAATTAGGCTGCATAGTTAAATGATTTTTCTTTTTTGTGTGTTTTGAAGATCAGGGTAATATGCATTGTCTTATCTGGACAATTGAACAGATGCTCCACATATAAAAATGAAATCTTTGAATAAGTATAATGGCCTAAAATTAAATTAAATGGCCTGAAAAAATTTTCACACAGTCAGTTTTCGATTTTAATCAATTTTCTTTTTTAAAGTTTAAAAGACAACAAGGAATCATTTCAAATACGTTGTTTTTATTTATTTGCATATTTTGTTTGTAGATTTATTTGTTTTTATTTCAAAGAAACATGAATTTCCCTATTGGGAACAAAGAACCTAGCTTTAACCAAACTAAACCCTTTTTTAAATAAAGGTTTGATCAAACAAAGATGAATCTCTCAATTTGGGCTTAATAAAGTGCCAGCTTAACTTTCACCAAACCTTACTGTATAAAAAACAAGAGCCCAGCACGGAGAAAGAGCCACAGGCGACTGTATTTACAGTAGTCAAAAGGAAAATAAATGTTCACAATTTTAATTTTAACATCATTGAAACAAATGAAGAGGTCTGCACATTGTTTCATCTGGAAAATTGACCAGTTGCCATACATATTTTGTTCCTGTATCTGACTTTCTGTCCAGCTCAATCTGCTCTTTGCATCTTGATGCAGCTTTCATTAAAAATAGAATAGGCGTGCATTATAAGAGTAGAAAAACCATGTCTGGTATGTCTCTGAAAACGCGCTGTGGGATCACAAGCATTGTGCAGAAAGGGCAAAATAAGCTCTGTTGGCTGCATCACAGCTCCAACGTAACGCAGCCATGCTTTTTGATTTGGCTGTTAGATGAATGATCCTAAAAATCTAAAACACGTAACATCAGACAGATTTTCTTGTAGATTAATCATGAGAATTTTAAAGTTTTCCCTTTGTGATGCAAATAGTTGTAGCATGAAATGTTGGAGTTAATTTGCCTTCCTGACATACAGCATGTTCCTTTGTGTGTGGACGAGTGTGGGTGTGTGTGCATTTCAATCTATCTCTGTCTATGCATTGGAGTTCATAATTAAATCTGACTTCGAGGTCGCTGAAGATTAGAATTAGATTAGAGTTCAACACTCATTCAACAATGTGTGTGACACACAGACAAGGTTACATCACAGCTCTGGACCAATCGGAGAGCTCCTTCACGCTGTCAATCTGTCGCTTTATTAGGAGCTGATGAGATATCAGCGGATCAACAAAGGATGAAAAAGGAGTTGGTGTGTCTGCATATGTGTGTGTTAACAGGCACTGCCTTCATGAACTTGGCTGACTTTTTTCTTTGAGCACTTTTTTGTGCATCTTTGCTTCAGTGTGATGATGTGTGTGGTTAAATCAGGCAGCAGAGAGCAGGGCAAGAAGGAAAAACGACAGAAAAGGAATGAGGAGGACAGTTCAGACGCAAGAAAATCTACTATTTGCTTGAGGTCAGAGTGGATACCATGAGTTTGAAAACCAGCTCTATATTTAAAAAGACATTATAATGTATGTGAAGTGTGAATTAAATCCATAGCTGCAGCTTCAACATAGACCTGCTCGCACCTCCAGATCACTTCCATAGTGTCAATAACGGCCCTCAGCCTGCCTGAGCATGACATTCCCGCCCTTAAGTTCCATCTAACATGGCCCAGTCAAATTGTAAAACATGGTTGATCAGACGCTTCGTTCCCAAATCATGACACAGCGGATTCACACATTTAATATGACACAGCGTGTTTACAATGCAGCAGAGCAGAGAGAAGAAGGGAAGGGGCTCACCAGTGAACTGAAGATGGCATTTTAATTAGATCAGGGAGCAGACATGGAAAAAAGTGAGACTGGAAGAGAAGCAGAAGTAAAGAGATAAGAAGCAAAGAGAAGAGGAAGACGGGAGCAGGAGGAGAGGAAGGAGAGGAGATATGCTTTCATGTGCATCTTACCCTGTTACCCCTTGGCCATATAAGTAATTAGTAGGAACAACATCTCCTTTAATAGCTACACCAGTGATAATCAGCCGCGTTGCTGTTTCAAACCAAACAGGCTGCACTGCATGACTCACAATCATGCCAAAGACGGGAAATTTGAAAATTTTCTTTGAGTGAAATCAGATTAAACTAAGGTAAATCTGTTTAGACATTTTAGTTTCCTCCCAACGCAGACCTTAACATATATATAATATCAAAAGGATATTTATTAAATGTTTCAGGACTGGAACTGAGCACTATAGCAGAGTATGAACATGCAAGGCGGTTAAGTAAGTTATCTCATGACACCAGGGAATCATCAGACACATTTAGGAACAAGTCAGAATATCACAAAACAAATTAACTCTGCTTTGTTTTTTAATTTTTTGGCTTGAGAACAAAGTTTGCAGCTACGTTGGCTGCTCATTTGTGGCACAACCCTCGTCTTTGATCAGTTAAATATGACAGGTGGTATCTGTTCCAAAACAGAAGGTTCAGCCCAGAAAAAACATTTTAAAGCCAGAGATTCCAGTGAAAAATGATTCCAATGTAAAGTCAAAAGGATGGGCAACCCGTACAGAAGCCAAACACAGGAGTTCCTATATAAGTGGACTAAAGTTCAGATGTTACTTGAGGAAGTGGTTTGAGAAAATTGAAATACACAAAAAACTTGATACTGTACCTTATAGCCACAAATGCTGTACCTGGGCACTAATGATGAGATGATATTTGAAAGACTTTCTAAAAGTTTTCATGATTATAGGAAAATTATTATCAGTATTATCACGGTATTGTTAAAACGTGCTGAAAATTTTTTCATATTACTTTCTCAGACTACAAAAAGCTTCAAAATCTGCAAATATCAAGACATGTTTTTAATGCATACGTAGCTCCAGCTGCCAAATTGGCTTGTAGGACGTGAATTTCCCAGTTAAGATGCTAAGAAACATTATTTATTGCAAATCAAGGGCAAAGAGAAAGATTCAATGAACTCCAGTCAAATGATTAATGCTGTCGTGGCAGTTACACTAGAAAATTCATACAGATGGGGAAGCAGACTGGTTTAAACAGTTTTTCTATATTAAGAATATGCAAATACACACATTGCACATAACAAACCCACATTGCTGCTGCACATGTGCACCTGTGTCTGGGACACCACTGCCAGTTTTAGTCGATGCTTGACAGTTTTTACCATGAGCTTGAAACCAGGGTAATCAATAATACAAAATTCATATCGTAATATTAACCATTGGGATTTTTACCGTGATTAATCGTGAAAGTGGTAACTGTCACATCCCTGAAAATAGCAAAAGAGAATACACTAATTGAGGGCCATGAATAAATGAGGAAAAGGAAATTAGAGCAAGAAAAAAGACATGATAAACCATTTGGGAGTGGAATTGTATAGCATCAATCCCTTCAGAAAGAACTTCACTGTCTAGTTCCCGCACAAACATACAGGCATAAAGCCTGGAATAACTAACCTGTCCATCTGCTTCAGTGGTGTTATTATTATGACAGCAAACACACATTAAGAGTGAAGGTTGCTAGGCAGCTGTGACTAACCATAGTCCACAACTAAAGGTGATAAACTAGTGTACATTATGAACTGTACATAATAATGTACATGTATATGTTTTTCTCTTTCCTCTTCTTCACATCATAATGTGAAGTCTGACTGTACAACTTCTCCTTTCTTCACTTTTAGCCATTTTTATCTCTCTCCATCTATACCTCCATCCATACCTTTCTGCCCTTATGACCCCACCCCTTTCCTAACAAGCTCATTACTTGGACAAAAATAAACAGCCAAAGAAAGACACACAAAGTTAGATGGACAAAGTGTGATTGTGTAACAGTGTACGAGATGGAAACCACAGTGTGAAAAAAAAAGTTACAGAGCGTGCAG